>LPNX011198149.1:99971-113056 GCA_001517045.1 Pseudotsuga menziesii
GAATGTGTTCATTCCTTAGGCCATAATGGAATTTTTGAGGCACTCGTGTTAATGAAAAATTCCTTGAAGCACCATATATGACCTACTCAATGTATGCTCAATCTCCAAGAAAATATGCACATGCCTTTAAGAGGTTTTGAGCATTATATATGGGTATTAAGTCCTCATCATGGTCAAGGGAGGAAATACAAGACTCGGTCCCTAAATAATATTTATAGCATCTATGGCTACACATGTGCCATACTCATTATCCCTATATGCCTTACTCACATGCCCTCCCTAACTTTGCATTTCCATCTCTCTCTATCTCTATGTGTATGTGTGTGCATCTTTCCCCTTCTCTCTCTAAAAACCTCCCTCTCTCTCTCTATCTCTATGCGTATGTGTGTGTCCCTCTCTCTCTTTATCTCTATGTGTATGTGTGTGTCCCTCTCTCACTCCCCATCTCTCAAAACCTCTCTCCACCTTATTTATACCTCCCTCACTATCCCTCCCTACATCACTCTATGTTTATTGTTCCCCCCTTTCCCCTCTCTCGTTGTTTATCACACCTCCCACTATCTCTCCCACACAATCTATCTCTCTCTCTATATGTGTGTGTGTGTGTGTCCCTCCCTCATTCACCTCTCTCCACCTTCACTATAACTCCCTCACTATCCCTTCCTCCACAACTCTCTCTCTCTCTCTATCACTAACCCCTCTCTCTCTCTCTCTCTCTCTCTCTCTCTCTCTGTGTGTGTGTGTATCTATGTCTCCCTCCTCCTTTTCTCTCTCTATATATTTGTGTGTGTGTCACTCCGCCACCCCCCCTCTCTCATAGTCTCTCTCCACTTTCTATATACCTCCCTCCATATCAATCTATCTATGATTCACCCCCTCCCTCTTTATCGCTCACCCCTCCCTTCCTATCTCCCACACAATCTCTCTCTCTCTCTCTCTCTCTCTCTCTTCCCATATCTCATAATCTATCTCCACCTTCTATTACCTCTCTCACTATCCTTTCCTCCATCACTCTCTCTCTCTCTATTTCTCACCCCTTCCCCTCTGCCTTTGTCGCTCACCCATCCCCCTCTCTCCCACATAATCTATGTGTGTGTGTGTCCCCTTCTCTCACAAACTCCCTTTGTCTCTCCCTCTCTCTCCACCTTCTATTTACCTCCCTCTATCAATATTTCCCTCCCTTCTCCCTTAATTACTAGCCCTCCATGGAATTATTCATCTACCTATCCTCTCCCTCTCTCTCACTCTCAACTTGTATCCCTCCCTCCCTATTTCTTTTCACCTTCCCTCTCCATGTTTCTCTCTTTCACAGCCTCCCTCTCTCTCCATCCCCCAACCCTCCACCCTCTGTCTTGGACACCATCTCTCTCTCTCTCTCTCTATGTGTGTGTGTGAACCAACCCCCTTTCTGTCCTTGTGTCGATCCCCCGACCTCTCCACACACACTCACAACTTCTATTGCTCCCTCACTATCTCTTTCTTTCAATTTATCTCCACCTTCACGCCCCCTCCTCCCTCTCTATATTATTCTCTCTCATAGTCTCTCCACATCATTCTCTCTCTCTCTCTCTCTCTCTCTCTCTCTCTCTCTCTCTCTCATACTTCCTTCCTCTATTTTTTCAACTTATTCCTTCTCCTCAACCCCCTACCTCATTATGACCCCTATTATCTGATTTATCGCATCTCATTCCCATCTCTTCAATTCCCCCCTCCTTCGCCTCTCTCCTCCAACACATCCTATTCCTCCTCTAATACTCCATATCCACCTTTCCATTCACCAATCCTCTCTCTCATCAAAATATCACCCACTTCCTCCCCTCCACCTTATCCCCCTTCGTCACTCAAGTCTTGCGTACTACTTCTAACCCTATATTTCTTCAACACATCTCCTCCTCCTAGTAATCCTCTCAATTCCCACTCCCCTTCACCCTTGTAACCCATAATGTTCTCTTTCCATTCATCTTTCTCCACTTGAATTTACAACATCCCCTTAGGACCTTGACCCTTCCCCACCCCCTCTCAACTATTAACCATACTCACTCGAACTTACACCATCCTACTAGGCCCTTGACCCTTCTCCACCCCCTCTCAACTATTAACCATCCCGACTTGAATTTCCAACATCTTCCTAGGCCCTTAACCCTTCCCCACCCCCTCTCAACTATTAACCATCCCCACCTGAGCTTCCAACATCCTCCTAGGCCATTAATCCTTCAACACCCCCTCTAAACTATTATCCATACATTTGATATGTTGCATATAGTGCTAGATTTTTAGCTCTACAAAACGCGTGCGCGTTATAGAACTACATAACACGTACGCGTTTTGTGGTTCTATAACGCGCACACGTTTTGTAGTTCTATAACGCGTGCACGTTTTGTAGTTCTATAATGCGCATGCGTTTTCCAATTCTATAAGGGTGGGAAATGTAATCTGAATTTAAACATGCCAATTCACTTGCCCGCATGTCACCAATAGTCCTATGTGTATGGTTTGGAATTCGCTTCGGTAATACCAAACCTGTGCTATGGTATATGATCAACCATAGCTAATTGGGCATTTCTTCCAGTTTCTGAAGAAGTCGTTGTTTACGCACTTGTTACAGTATGCTACACACACTCATTTTTTACAAAATCTTAAACATAAATAGAATTTTTTATGCATATTCTAAATATATAATTTTTATTAAAAAATATTATATTTTCCTATTTTTTTTCAATTTCTATTGTGTCCTAACTCCTAAAGTCAAAAAGCATGTTGTTAGTGTTTTTTCCATAACTTTTTCAATTCTTAATTGTTTTAAGAATAAATTATATGGTGCACTAGAAGACACCGACCTCTACATTCTATAAAAAACCCATTTCATGATTATTTCATTAAGACCTTCAAAGTCTGCACCCACAAAAGACGTACCATTTTCGAGGAATGATCACTTAGATAATTAAAAATTACTAATTTTATTTTCGAAAAATAGCGCTGCACTAGTGCTATATGTTCTCTACATGCCTGCAATTTTTTGTATCCCGAAAGGATCATTTAGGCCCTCAAAGGCTGCACCCACAAAAACATATACTTTATCATTTGCCTAAAAAATAAAAAGTGACTGTTAGAAAAAATGAAACTTGACATAGTTATAAAAATTTTCAATACATAAACCTTATATATTCGGAAACGTGATTCAATTTCCTACATTTAATATTTTTTACTCAAAGCAAGATATTTTGTGTAAGTATCTCAAAAAATACAATTAAGTTGAGGGATGCCTGATTTTTCAGTTTCCTATTGCATCTAACGTGCCAAAAGTGACCCTCATTAGCTTGCACTCACCCTTTATTTACTTTAAAAGTAAATTATTTATTTACCTCAGCAATGCCATTAGTCAATACTAATATGGAGAGAAGGATGTTATAGAATTCAAGGAGATTTGGATTCCACTCATATATCAAGTGAATAAAGTAGGACAAGTGTTACCAAGGAGTTCGAACCTAACAGTCCCATAGCTTTCTACATGTCATATTACATCTTCGATATGGTATGTGGGGCTAATCACTTCCTCGTGATGAATTGGCAGAGGCAACCAGAGGATTTTCCTATCAATGCTCAAATTCAATGATTCCATCGCTTCCCTATACACTTTGGTATTTTGCAAGATATCCTCCTATATGTCAAATTAAACAATGCAAATAGTAGTCAACAAAATGGGTAATTGATACGTGATAGAGACATTCACTTAATATATAAGGATATATGGATCATCCAAACCTCCACACGTTTTAACCAAAATTCATCCTAGATATGCGAGTTATTACATATATTACATATAAAACATTTGTACAAGGGCTTGCAACAATGAACTAGTAACATCTAAGAAAGCACCTTGGCTCATACTACCACTACCATTTTTCATACTACAAAAGGATCCTCAACAGAAATCACGACACTTTATTAGCCTACCATTTTAGAGAAGAAATGATTCCAAAGACATGATACCCTAGACATGAAAACCATTGTTAGTTGATATACACCGGGTGGCCATTTTAGATCCATTCATTTTTTACAACAAAATAGTACGAGTGCTTCAAAAAACACATAAGAAACTGAATTTCTCTCAAGGCCAAGAATTTTTTGTAACCAATGAAATTTCATTTATTCAGTTAAAATGCAAAGTATTTAGTTGCAATATCAACATGAGAAATCTTCTTTCAAGCTACAACAACAAATGTGATTGGTATGATGGAGTTGAAAGAAGTGAAGAAGAGAATAGAAATGTTGGATCATCAAGTAAAGTATACTAGGATGAGATAACCATCTTGAAATACTCTAAAGATTGTACTATGGAAGTACATGAAGAATTGAATGTAGTGCAAAGAATTATGTACCAGGCGCTCTTAAAATTGCAAGATTGTCAAGATTTGAGCTAGATAATTTTATGAAAAGTTGAAAGTGGAGAAAGATCAATAGGAAGGCATACATGTAGGATTTGAAAGATGGGATGATTCTAGGAAGAAGAAAAGGATGCCCTTGATTATTTACCAAAGATGAGTAAGAAAGAAATAAAGTACACAATAGTATCATTGACTAACTAGATTCTACGTGCACCAAATCAGAAAATAGCTTGGAGGGATCATAGACAAGAGCTTAATTCAGAGATGGCACTTACCTAAATTAGAAGATTTAGATGCACCCAATATAGTATAACAATGTATGGAGGATCTAGAAGATATTATTGAGCTAGAAATATTAGCAATAGAAATTGTTCCAAAAGTCACAAAGCCAATACTGGAGTAATACATCTCAGCTCCTCAAAATATATAAGATTAATTAACTCTTTCAATAATTCTTCCAAAAAGTGACTATAGTCGATATAAAGAGAGATTATTATGTCTCAAGTGGATTTTGAACAATTTAGTTTTCCATGGGCAATTGGATTATGGACCACATATGAAGTATGGACTCAATATCTTAAATATAAAGCCAAAGGTGAAATTTTATTAGAAAATATATTCATATATTGAGAATTTAGAAGGACAAGAGTCGAGGGGAAGGGGAGTAGTTACCTGTGCCAAATTATATATATGCATTGTGAAAGAAAACTAAGAGTCCTTCACTTGTTCAATTTTTTAGAAGGAATATTTCTTAAAATTAATGAAGAGAATCCATTGCTAGCCAAATTATTGAAGGAGAAGGTGAGGAGAAGTCATTATTCTATAATCGTAACATGTATAGAACTATTTATGTGTGCTTATTATTATTATAATATTTTCTAAAAATCACTCTTAATATGTATAACATTCTTTAGTTGGTGATTTATTCTCAATTTCATTTATTTTCTCTAAGTTTTTTCTATGGCCTATGGATACATATGAATTTAGAGTATAACACATATTGTATTTAATCTAGGACTGAGATACTACATATATGATAGAATTACACTTGTATATTAGATAAGAATTCTCTTGTATTTTTAGAAACCCAAATCCCATAATTATGATCAAACCATAAGCTAGATGGATTCCCTACACTGAACAATGTGACGTCTAATTGGGACTATGCATTGGGAAAAATCCATGTTGATTGCATAGGGAAATTCCACCATGTCAAGAATTTTCTATCATCATGAGATATGTTGCGATCGTAGTTTTTTTTATCATGTGTGTACTGTGATCTTGTTCCATAAAATAATCTTCCTAAATACATTCACACTTTGGCACAAGGATCCCCAAGGAACCATAAATATCTTTGGTATTGTGTTTCCTCACAATATGGCAATCAAATTATTCTTCATGAATCATAATAGGATTTGCTTCATGGTTAATTCTTTGGTGGCGTGTTATATTAGGTATTTGGGATTTGTAGGGAGTGAAACCATCTTCTATATAAGGTATTATAAGTCTGTCATTTCCAAGAGGTCGTGTTTAACAACCCCAAAACAATACACCAAAAATTTATAATCAATCAAAGAAACACAAACAAGTATAAGGGAGGTTAGAGTCACCTACTTGAAGACAATGCTGGAAAAATACTTGGGGAATCAGTTCCTCCCAACCATATGTGAGGACCGCAAAACCACTACGATCCCAACTCCACCCCCGAGCTGGATCACCACCATGCACACTAGAAAAACAAGTAAACTTCCACATGGCACTCTCTCTTAGAGTCTGTAACATGCTACAAAAAGTAAGATTACATGCGACACTCTCTCTCAGAGATCGTAACAAGCTACAGCAAGTAAGCTTCCACACAACACTCTCTCTCAGAGTCTGTAACAAGCTCCAGCAAGTAATATTCCACATGACACTCTCTCGCAAAGTCCCTAACAAGCTATAACAAGTAAGTTTACACGCGACACTCTCTCTTAGAGTCGGTAACAAGCTCAATGATGGACTTATGAAAGGGAGAAACACTCAACACATGCACTCGCAGCAAATTTTCCCCATGCACAACACGGCATCCTGTGCTATCACAGTGCACCAATATATATAACTTTCTCCCACTTCTTATGCCATTCCAAATCAAATCTCCAATCAATCCATAAATCCCATTGATTTAGGATCTTTTTAGGTTATTGAGTTTTAGATTGGCTTTGATTGGTAAAGATCTCACTTGCTTGCTTACACACGTTCCCTTGTGCCATGGTGGTGTCCCCACATGTAACTAAATTCTCCAAGCGTATTTTTCTTTTATTTAAAATAAAACAGTAGTTTGTTGTGCAAAATGGCATTCACACCTCTTGTGAGTATTTTTGAGTTTTTAATTAACTCTTACAAAAATAATTGTTTTCAAAATCATTTTCACAAATATTAAATAAAATAATATTGTCTTGGGGGTGTTACATCATGTGACTATCTTCCATATTGGGAATGGACATTATTATATTTCCATCAAGCAAGCTTTAATTTCCACTCATTGGATCAACTAAGGTTTAACACACAATAACCCTTCTCATGTGCATATGTTGATGACTTGTACATGCATGCTTCATTCGTTGAATCCTAGACATGTTGCCCATTGAAACCCTATAAGAGATCTCTACTACAAACAACTTTCCCATCGATAAACAAAATCTAGAAGATTTTAGAAACTTCCCATCCATAAACAAAATCTAGAAGATTATGCATTCGAAAATAATTCCTATAGAAAACTAAATAGAATAAACTTAAATCTACTCAAAATTATACTATAATTAATATTAGAATCTATAAACACATATTGTAGAAAGTGTACATAATAGAAACACAATAGATAAATTTTCAAAACCTGTCACTACTTTTCATTTTATGAAAATAAAAATATGGTATAGGAAACCACATGCAAACTGCTAAGCATAACGATATTCATTCTTATCTATTGTTGGCTTTACGTAAATAGAAATTGCCAAGTAAAAAGAATAATCCCATAATGAAACAAAGATAAAATAAAGATTTACATCTTATAAAAATTTGAAATACATGAACATATGTATAACCCATATTAGTAAAAATCGATATAAACCATATTAGTATAAATCCACTGTAATATAAATTATCCCTTACCTCCAAAATTTGCAAACCCTAGAAATCCAGTGGTGACCATTTGCATTAATGAGACTCCAATAGGAAACACTCTAGTTGACCTGGGGGCTGCAATTAATGTCATGTCTATGACCACCATGCAGAGACTTCAATTGTATAATCTCCTCAGACCTACTCCTATCATTTTGGAGTTGGCTGATAGGAGCACAGTTAAACCTGTGGGGGCATTAGATGACATTACTATCACAGTAGCTTCTTGGGAGTATCCAGTGGATTTTCTGGTACTCCAAACCAAACACCCAATGGGGGAACATCCTATTATACTAGGCAAGCCCTGGTTAGCCACTGCCAATGCCTTTATAGGTTGTAGAGAAGGCATTTTGACTATATCAAATGGCACTTCTCTACAGAACCTTATTATTTATCCCCTAGCACAGCCTGTATCAAAAAACATGCTATGGTTAGAAAGTCCTTACGGGGATGAGGACGTGGGACAACCCTTACTGTCCATCAGTCAAACTATGGGCCTGGAAGATCAGACTGAAGATGATATCCTAGATCAATTTAGCTTAGCCACTACTAGTATTGAGTTCCCTCAGTCCTTCTCTGACTTAGACCATGTTTTCATAGAAGATTTTCAAGTTCATAGCTCTACCCTTCAACCATCTCATCATCAGTGGTTTTATTCATAGATGAGAAGGTTGGAGCCTCAACTATACCAATGGAAATTAGTCCAGGAAGGTCTTTGTTTATTAATGCAAATTTGTCTCAAGGCCAGCAAAATCAGTTAGTTAATTTACTCAAAGCACAGTCTGGGGCATTTGCTTGGATTTATACAGACATGAAAGGCATTCACCCTGATACATGCATCCATCATATTTATACGCAGGAAAACATTAGGCCGGTAAGGCAACCACAGAGAAGAATGAATCCTGCACTTAAAGACATTGTGAAGGATGAGTTACAAAAGTTGTTGGATGCATATTTTATCTACCCCATTTCTGATAGTAAATGGGTATCTCCATTGGTAATTGTTCCAAAGAAGGGAGGTAAGTGGAGAATATGTGTTGATTTCTGGGGATTAAACAAAGCAACTCTCAGAGACTACTTCCCTCTTCCTTTCATAGATCAGGTTTTGGACACCTTGTCAGGAAAACAGTATTTTTCCTTTCTTGATGGATACAGTGGGTATAACCAAATCAGGATAGCCCCAGAGGATCAGGAGAAAACTACTTTCACCTACCCATGGGGAACTTATGCTTACAAGGTGTTACCATTTGGGTTGTGTAACGCTCCTTCCACTTTCCAGAGGGCAGTGTTAGGTATTCTGGCTGATTTAGTCCATGATTGTGTGGAAATATATATGGATGACTTCACAGTCTATGGTAATGATTTCAAGGAAGCCTTAGATAACCTAGAAAAAGTTTTAATTAGGTGTCAAGAAACAAATCTTGCCTTAAGTCATGAAAAATGTAAGATGATGTTAACTGAGGGCATTGTTTTAGGGCATCACATTTCATCAGAAGGTATTAAGGTGGATCCAGCAAAAATTGAAATCATTACTGGTTTGTCTCCACCAACTACACAAAAAGAAGTTAGAATTTTTCTGGGACATGCGGGTTACTATCATAGGTTTATTGCTAATTTTACCAAGATAGCAGCTCCATTGTTCAAATTATTAGCCAAAGATAGTGGTTTTTGTTGGGATCAACACTGTCAGACGGCCTTTGACACCTTAAAATCAGAATTGTCTTCAACACCAGTTCTGCGGGGGCCAAATTGGTCTTTTCCCTTTCATATACAAACTGATGCTTCAGACACTGCCCTAGGTACAGTGCTCGGACAGAAAGAAAATCTGTCTTATTATTCCATCTATTTCATCAGTAAAAATTTAACGCCAGCAGAACTTAACTATACAATACCTGAAAAAGAGTTTCTAGCAGTGGTTCATGCCATCAATAAATTCCGGCATTATATTACTGGTTATGATGTATTTGTTCATACTGATCATTCTGCTATTAAATTTTTGATGAATAAACTTATAACTAGTGGCAGAATTACTAGATGGCTTCTTTTGGTACAGGAATTTAACATTACTATAGTTGATAAACCAGGGAAGGAAAATCTAGTTGCAGATTTCCTCTCAAGATTGACTCATACTAATGATAATGTTCCTGTAGATGATACCTTTCCTGATGAACATTTATTTGTTGTTTCTATTAAAACACCATGGTTTGCAGATATAGCCAATTACTTGGTCACAGGAAGAATACCTGCTCATCTATCATCCTATGAAAAACGAAGGATCATACAGCAAAGTGCCAATTATTCATGGGTAGGTAATGACCTCTTTCGAACTGGCCCAGACTTGATTATCAGGAGGTGTGCGAGGGAGGATGAGATGTATGATATCCTTCAAGCCTGTCATGATGGACCCTGTGGAGGGAATTTTTCAGACAAGTGGACAGCATACAAGGTGTTACATCAAGGGTATTATTGGCCTACACTTTTTAAAGATGCTGAAAAATATGTACAGGGCTGTGACAGCTGCCAACGAATGGGAAGACCCACTACTGCTGATGAAATGCCTTTACAAGCCGAGGTACAAATTGAACCTTTTGAAAAATGGGGATTGGACTTTGTTGGACCAATCTCACCAATGTCACGAAAGAAAAGATATATATTAGTCTGTATTGACTATGTAACTAAGTGGGTGGAGGCAAAAGCTCTATTAAGGGCCACTGAGAAATCAGTCATAGAGTTCATTTATGAAGACATTTTCACTCGCTTTGGGATTCCTCGTGAAATTGTAACTGACAATGGGGCACAGTTTGTCTCTAAATCAATGAAAGCACTGACTGAGCAATATGGAATTAAACACCATAAATCTTCTCCTTACCACCCCCAAGCAAATGGTCAAGTGGAGTCAACAAATAAAGTGTTAGAAGCCATTTTAACCAAGACTGTGCAGATGCATCACAAGGACTGGGCAGACATGCTACCAGAGGCATTGTGGGCTTATAGAACTACGTGGAGAAACACCACAGGGCATACCCCATATCAACTTGTTTATGGGAAGCAGGTTTTGCTCCCTATATAATTTCAGGTGAAGACTTTTTGTACTGCTGCACAATTGAGCCTGAATTTAGATGAAGCCCAAGAGCAGAGGTTGATGCAATTGAATGAGCTTGATGAAATCAGACAAGATGTCAAGTCCAACGAACTGTTTTAATGCAGAATCAGAGGACTAAATGGCATGACAAGTTTTTGAAGAAGAAACTTTTGAAGAAGGTGATTGGGCTCTATTGTTTGACTCACGGTTTAAACACTTCAAAGGTAAGCTTACCACTAGATGGATGGGACCATATGAAATTGTGACTGTTTTTTATAATGGTTCTATCAAAATAAGGACAATTGATGAAGAACAAACTGCATTTGTGGTGAATGGGCATCAGTTAAAGGTATATCATAAACCTCTTTCTAAGCAAGAGTTCATTCATAACATGAGTTAGCAATCTGAACTAGAGCTGGTGGGTGAAGAAATGACTTCTTCATCCCCTACTCTCTCATAGTAACATTCAATGAAATTGTTTTTGTATATATGTACAGGAGTTTTTTTATCAATAGGTTTCTTTTTGAAGGATGCAAATATTCTCTTCAGTAAGGCTCAGGATGTTTTTGAAAACAAAAGGAAAGTCTTTCTGTTGCTATCCCTATTTCAGCCATTGATTATTTTTACAAAGAATTTTCAAGGACTATGTTAATTTGAATTAAATTTATGAGTTTCACTAGGTAATTGGAATGCCTGTATCAAGTAAATAAATGTGTGTTGCTAGGTTTTCAGACTTGTCCTCCTTATTCATACAAGTACCTATTCACCTGGCATTGCCTCCATCAGTGGTTGAAGTTTTAAAAGGGACTTTTACTGATGAACTCATGGGATACTAGTGCCAATTGACTTGGTTTCACAGTAGATTGAATGAGAATATTGTCTTTTAAGTGGTAACAGCTATGGGTATGGAGTTATTATTCAATCAGGCACCATTTTGGAAAAAAGGTCTCCAGGACTGAGCTGTCTATTGATTATTATCTATTGGCTGCCATAATATCAAATACATATATATATATATATATATATATATATATATACATTTTTCTTGTCCAGCCACTTCATGACTTTCACTTTATACAAATACAGAGGTTAGTTGTTCATTTGGACAAATCTTTATAGGCATGTATCAAGAACATTTTTCCAATTTTGATACCATCCCACTCCTAGATGGTTTTCAGAGCTGCTCCCTCACTCATCTATGCATAAGCAAATCATAAACTTTATCTTTAAGATGAATTTGGGACAAGGTCCTCTGATAGAAAAAGGGTGTAAGAGGTTAACCCGTCGGGATACTGAACAGGTCCGTTGGCAGCGGGTACCGACCTGTGTTATAAACAGGCAAACCCATTAGGGTACTGAACAGGCCTATTGGCAATGGGGCATCTGCTTGGGGAAGAAGCTTCTTAGATGTTACAGTTACCCCACCGGAGTACTGAACGGGCTCGCTGGCAGTGGGTTCTGACTCTGATATCTCTTTTAAAAGCCTCATCTATACTTGTATGTATGAACGATGTACCTATGTAAATGGTAAAGAGAAGTCATGTGTGTGGGTTAAATAAAATTTAAAGAGATTGTTTGTAATGGCCAGTTAATAATCATCTTCAGATGCTCTAAATTTTGGTCACCTGATCCTTGCTAGAAAAGGGTTTATGCCTGGCATTTACTGAGCCCATGAACATAGCTGTGAACCTCAATACTGGTTTTTATTTTCATTGCTCAGATTGTCTTGTGTGAAGCTGAGTCAAAGTTGGCCAGTACACCATTGGCTTCTTTTTGTAGTCCTCTTGTCTTGTGTTTTAAGGCACATGTCCTGGTGGAAAAAGTTCTATATGAATGACGAGAACGAAATCTGTGCTTATGACTGAAGTTTGGAATATAGGAGTGAGATTGATTGTTTATGAGTTGTAGTTAATTTTGTTTTTGTACTATTAATAAAGATTGGTTTCATGACTCGGCTCTGTTTCTATGTGGCCAGGTGAAGAAGCACCCCTGAAATGAGGTAATTGTGCCATGAGATTGTTGGGGTAAAACCAATTTTCAATCCATCTTACTTGCCTTTTCAACTCATACAAGTGGTGTCTTTTGAAGAAAAACCACTTATACTATGAAATGAGAACTTTATACTAAGAACGAGAACTCTAGCCATAAAAACAATGATTTTTTCATAAAAACACCAAAAACACCCCCCAAATATAGAAGTGTTGATACCAGTATACACGGTTTTTTTTTGGTAAAAAATAGTGCCATGGCCTAAACATGGCATACTATTGTTTACACAAACTTTGAAATCAACCCCTAAATTGGAAAATTATTTTTTTCTTGAAGAGATAAATTACAACTTTTTTGAAACTTGAATATTAAACAAAAAAAATATTTCATAAATAATTTCACCACTCTAACCATTTAAAATCAAACAAATTCTGATGTGATCCATAATGGAATCATATATTAGACCCTACAAG
>LPNX011198151.1:21754-36328 GCA_001517045.1 Pseudotsuga menziesii
TCACTATAAGCTCTTCTGTGATACAATAGAGAATTTAACTTAATAGACTCAAAATAACTAGTATTCATGAGTCACGCTCGCAGACTTCATTGATAGATGGAAAAATAGAGTGGAAGAGTGCATAAGAACTAGGATTAGAAGAAAGATCAAAGGATGAATGGAACCATACTTATTTAAAAGTGTATAAATGTTTGAAAATATTACCAATTATTAAAACTCCAACTGTAAAATGATTGGCGATATTTTTCAAAAAATATTTTTGATTTCCAAGGATTTTATATCATTTATATAATAATCTAGCGATTTTTAGGGTGAAAAAATTTTAACCCATCAAAATTGGGTGAAACAGGGCTTCAAAAAATGCAAAATGGCAAATCTTTTGTGGGAGAAAAACATGGAAAAAATAGCCCACTGGGCTAAAATTTTCCTCTAAAATTATCCCTGCTCCTTATAATATCTTAACTTTTGTTTAGCCTCTAAATCTTTCTCACACCACAATTTCTCTTTAAACTTAGAAGTAACAATAATTTTAATGTTATTAATATTTTGCACTGCAACATTTTTGTCGATCTCCCAGTGGTTTAACCAGGCCCTCGTATATTTATACCAACCTCGCTTGAGCCTTAGGTGGCATTGGATGGAATTAAAAGCTATCTTAGGAAGTCTATGGTCTCCCATGTTATTGATTTTGTGTTTGTACAACAAGAGCCTAGTCATAGCTAGGCTCTCGATAGGGGAAAGTCCCACTTCTATAAGGAGAATAGGATATGGTGTATTTCTTTTAATTTTGAGGTTATACATTATAAAACACTTATGGATTTGCTCAATATTCCTCTAAGATTCTCTGGAGATGTTGTAACCCTAAACCTGACAACCATACAAGATATCAGAAGTGATTAAAGTTGCAAAGAGGACCTTCTTTTTATCCCACATCACCGGATTTGTTGCTTTGCAATTATTTTCAAGAACAAAAAAAATCTTTCCACCCTCCATTAATCCTTTTCTCAATGCTATAGTTCCAACCATGTATTGTAAGGTTTTAAATAAGGGTTTTTAAATTATGGGAGTACAAAAATATAATTTAAATTTTGACTATATTTAATTTTTTTAATTTGAACATATTAAAATTTAAAATTAAATTAAAATTAAAATATAATTTATATTTATATTTAAATTTAAGTTTAAAATAAAATATAATTTTATATTTATATTAAATTTATATTTACATTTAAATTTAAATTTAAATCTAATTTAAATTTTATATTTATATAAATAAACATATTATTCAAGTTTATATGTAAGTTCTTTACAATGTATATTAGGAACTACTTGTGGTATAGTGGTAAGGGTGTTGGGATAATGGGCGTGAGGTCCAAGATTTGATCCTCCTAGATCACTTATTTTTTTTGAAAATATATTGAATTTTATACTTGCATAGATTTCAGTGTATGGTGTTGTAGACATGCATCGATTTCAATGTATGGTGTTTTATCCTTCCATATTTTTCAGTGTAGCTATTATTCCTTGGACGCATTGATTTCAGTGTAGATTTCATGGATGCATAATTTTCAGTGTGGATTTCATAGATGCATAAATTTCAGTGTATATATGTTAATGCTTGCCATTTTTATATAGAGTCTGAACTAGAAATGGAAGATGTGCATGTGGAAGATGCTATGAGACAAACATGAGAAGAACAAAAAAGACAGAACATTGAACGTTAGAAAGCATATCAAGAAAAAAAATATAATGAAATGACAGCAAAAGAATGAGAAGAAGACTTGAAACGAAAAGCAACACAACAAAAAGAATATCAAAAAATAAAGTTGGACGAAATGAAAGCAGAAGAACGAGAAGAACGAAGAAAATGAAACACAGATCGACAAAAAAAATATCCAAAAATAAAGTTAGATGGATTGATAGCAGAAGAACGAGAAGAACAAAGAAAACAAAACATTCACCAACAAAGAGCATATCGAGAGAGAAAGCTGAAGCAATTGGAAGAACAAAGAAATCAATTTGTAGAACAACAAAGACAATATTCAACCATTATACTCACAGAACAAATTGTGGGAGATGCTTAACATGTAACGGTCAGAGAGAAACGTGTTGATGACATGGTCCAATTTCAAGCAGTTCCAATTACTAATATGGTCCAAGAAAAGGAGATTGAAATTGACGATAATATATCGGTACCATCATAAGAAATGTATACTAGACATCGAAAATTCGTGAACGAAATGATCAATTAGTAGAAGTTCAAATGTGTCATCTCTGCTAGGAGTTGTATGTTGGAATACAAGTACGTAATTCAAGTACAGGTCTAATGTGCGTGCGATGTCTAAGAGAGAGATCTGATCATAGATTCTCAGCAATGGATTGATGCAGGACTCGTTAATGGTGCTCTTGGAGTTATACAACAAATTGGAAACAACAACACTGTGCGCTATTGAATCTCAACCTGTTTGAAATCCAATTTCCTACAATACTGTCCAGCATTAAATAGCAATAGCATACACCATGGACCATGAAATCTCATCATGTTTGAGATCCAATAGTCCACAATGCTACAATGCTGACATGCTATAGAATTTTCACTTCTTTAGCTAGCATCAGAACGCAAATGTAGGGTCTGATCACAAGAATTTAGTCCAACTGTTGTGTTGCAATATTTCCATATTTATCTATTTCATTGGCCAAATATGGTAAACATCAAGTTTCATTAAAAGTGTAAAAAAAAATCATAAAAGAAAAATTATGCAATTTATTATAACTATTTTATTGATCCAATATGGTAAATGTCAAGTTGTATAAAGAGTTTATCGTAAAGAATCAAATGTGTACTTGTAGTCATCTTAACTATTTCATGAGGAAAAATATGATAAATGTAAAATTACATAATGTATAAAAGTGTCGTTATTGTGCATCATTGATCAAATGCGTTAAATGTAGACCTGCAAAAACTATATTAGAAAGAAATAAATGTGTAATGAGTTTTTGTTCTTTATATTTTTGTTGAAAATATAATTCGTTGGGTTAAGGTTTTTGTAAATAGGTTTTCAGTTACAAATAAGAATAGATATGTATTTTGGCATATGAAAGGACATAGGTGGCATCTCCTTTGGTATAAAATATTTTTATGTTTTTAATAAATAATCAATGTGGAAGGTATTCATGCCTATCTGAACTTGGTTGTGCCCATTCTTATCTTCTCACTTTTGATATGTCAGACCTACATTCTTCCGACATGAACATAATCTTTATCATTGTTGGCCTCAAAAAAAGATAAAGGTTAAACTTGACAGACTGGTAAAGCGCCCAAATCTTGTCACTTTATTGTTGCATAATGTAATAATGGACTAAATGAAGTTACATTTAACACTTCATGACACTCACACGATGTCCAGGGACCTTTTAGATGCAATTGTATTTTTTCAAAACCCATAATTGATTAGAGAAAACAAAACATGTTCACATTCCTTAGCACTAGGTTTGGAGGGGCCTGAGCCCTATGGGTCAATTAACATGCGCATGTGATTTGTAGTTACAAAACATGTGCACAATTTATAGTTGCAAAAACAAGGAGCATTTTGTAATTACAAAAAACATGCACGATCTGTAATTACAAATAGTGCATGATACTTGTAGAATATGTTATAAACAACAAAAATGTGACCTTCCTCCCTCCTTATCTATTTCTCTCTCCTCCTTTTCCCTCTATATCCCTCCCTCCCTCCTCACATTTCCACCTCTCTCTTTGCATCTCTCTCTCTCTCTCTCTCCAGATCATTAAATTCATGTCGCATTTAAATGACCTATAAAAACCCAATAGACGCCAAAACCAGACCCCTCTTCGCTCAAATAGGTTGTTTATTAATTGATCTGGAACTATATTGAGAGTACTCAAAAACAACATCCTCCAATTTGTTGGCACTCAAATTTGTATACTTGCACTCCATGTTTCTTTTTCATACCTTGGATCTAACCCCCTTTGTTTCATCTTAGGCCAATTCATAATTCCAATGGATATGACCACACAAATTCAACTTAACCTGTTTCTTTCAAAGCTAATCAAACCCTAGTTTTGTGTCATCGCCCATGACTAGAAATGGCCTAGATCCAAATCCTAGGCTCTATCAAGCACCGAGAGGGATCAAATCTCTCGAGGTACAAACCTCTCCTCGAATAGTTCCCTGCATGTAATACCTTATAAAAAATTTGCACCCCGAGAGATTTGATCCCTCTCGACGCTTAATAAAGCCTAAGATTTAGATATAAGCTAGTTATAAATTAAGCGATAATTATATATGTGAACATAATGGCTATCTTATATCTCAAACTTCAATTTGTGCATATATTGCTTTATTTGTGGAGAATAAATTTATTCTTATAATATATGTGAAAAAGGAAGTGACGAATATAAAAAGTAAAGTATATAAAAGTGATTGTAGCTGGATAAAGAATTTAGAATTGTGACATTGAATTGGCCAGTATTGTCATGTGAAGTAGTATACACATAGATGATTCCCTTCCTAGGTGCCGACCGCCATTATTCCACAATTGTGTACCATATAAAACATTCTCCACTCACCTCTTGAGATCTATATAAGCCATCTGATAATATAGAACTAACACCATCTCATCTCTACCTTTTGTATGTTTGAAGAGTTATTGCTGTTAGCCGTATTGTTCATTAAGTAAGCCATGGCATACTATGGGCTGGAGGACCAGCAACAACAGGAGGCACGTCCCCCTAGCAACCTATTCCAGAATATAACACAAGGAGGCTATGGGTTTAACGTGCATGGAGGTCACGCTGCTTGTGAAACCAAGAGGATTTTATAGTACATGCAGGGTACTATATCCTATGGCATTCACTATGTTGTTGATTTCGAACTAGAGTTGGTAGGATTTGTAGATTCTGATTGGGCATGAAATAGCATAGATCAGAAGTCCAATTCTATCTATGTGTTTATGTTTGGTGGTGGGCCTATTTACTATTCAAGAAAAAAGAAGTATTCCATTTCCCTTTCTTCAATAGAGGCAAAGTACAGGGGAGCGGTCAATGCATGCATCCAAGCAGTTTGGCTGCAAGGTATTTTGTCCAAGTTTGATATTGGTAGTACTTCATCTACTGCCATTTTTTGTGAAAATCAAAGTGATATCAAGATCTCAACAAATCTGGTTCAGAGACAGAGAACCAAACACATTGAGATCCAAATGCACTACATCAGAGAATTGGTGCATGAAAAAACAATTGTTCTGCAATACTGCCCCACAGATGATCAGATTGCAGATATTTTCACCAAGAACTTTACTGAGAAAAAGTTCAGTTACCTCCATTTACTGTTGGGGGCGAGTTCATCAAGGTGAATTCTATTAATTCTCTAGGGTTTAGTTTGAGGGGGGGGGTTTGTTCCCACAGGTTTTTCCTCTTTTCCTCACTTGGATTTTTTTTAGCATTTTAGAGTTACTTTTTTGTAAAGGGTGACCTATTATCCTTTGTTGTCAAGGCCCTATATTTTTTTTACTCCTCCACATGAGTATAGCTTAAGGGGTCATTATCCAACCCACACATCATTATTTGGCCTAATTGGCCTATTTTACCACTTATCCTAAGTTATTGGCTCAAATATGTGACTACAAAATCAAGTGCATCATCATTCTTCAATCAAGGAGATTAAATGGGTCTTCTCCTTTAATCAAGGAGACTAACTGAGATTTATTCTTCAATCAAGGAGAAAATATAGGTTGATCTATCTGACCTAAGCACCCCAAATTAGTTAACTGATTGTTGTTCCACCTACTTTTAGTTAAACTGAAGCTGTAAAGGCGCCTCCATCATTATTTTTCCTATTTTTGGTAAATGTCGGTTAACTGGAGTGATTAAAGGCGCCTCCAACAACTTCTGGTGACTTAGTTCAGTTCAGTTCAGTTGATCTCAGCTAACTGGAGTCAAACATACGCCATCACTTACTGATTGACATACAGTTGAGTTCTATTCAGTTAGACTCATACTAAACTACCTCCAATTCAGTTAGAGTCAATTTATGGTTGTGATTAGTGGTTAATTGATGTGTCTAGTGTGTCTAACTAACAACTAAACCACTTTCATGTATGCAATTTGAATGACCTCCTTGCGATTCGAATTGTTTGGCTATTCATGCCAGTGTAACATATTGTATCACTTTTATTTTTTAATGATAACAATTATACAACTACAACTCCTAATTGCAGTGTTTTCATGTCATTTTTCTGTGTAATTGATCCTTGAATCTTCTATAAGTTGTGCCTTGGTCCTCAGATTACTGTGACTCAATTTTCATAGTGTTGAAGCTTGAGTTTCAGCATCTGAAGGGAAATAAATAGTTCGTGTACTCCCAGAACAAAAAAAATCATGTACCAGCGTGGAGGAAGGGGCACGAGTGAAGAAGGACATGACTTTTTTATCAATTGGTAAGGATATCAAATTAAATGAAATTACAGAATACTTGTCTTTGGCCTTGGTGGGACATTTCTGTGGGAAACTAGTGGGTGAAGCAGCACCTTGCAGGTGGATGGATGACAATTGGAAACCTTACCTAAATCAAATGTCGATGTTTCACATACTATCTTATGGTTGGATCCTCTTTAGGGTAAAATCAGAAGAAGATAGACAAAAACTGTTGGATAATTCTTGGAAGTGGTGGCCCTCTAGACTAATTTTGAAAAGGTGGTAGATTTATTTTGAAGCAAAGAGAGAACCACATAACGTTCAACAAGTATGGGCCATTTTTCCTGGACTCCCGATGATGTTCTGGAATAAATAAATATTGGAAGCAATTGGAGGAAGAAGTGGGAGATTCATCTCGTTAGAATACAAATGGTAACAAAAGGTGGACAAGAGATGTGCGGAAATTATGGTGGAGGTGGATTTATGGGATGGATTGTATTAATAAATTCTGGTGGAACTGCATGATAGTACATGGAAACAATGCCTAGATTACTTAAAGATCCCCTTCCGTTGTTATGTATGCAGACAAGTCGGTCATCTAATAAAGGATTTTACTAAAGCTTCTGCTAGTCATTCTCAACATAAGAAAATTTGGGTAAAAAACACAGAACAAAATAGTATAGGATATGGCGCTATGTGGAAGAACAGAAAGGTGGTGAGTCGCAACTCGAAGAGAATGCAATGGAGATGGTTACACAACCAAACACTGGTAAGAGTGAAC
The DNA here is from genome assembly GCA_001517045.1 of Pseudotsuga menziesii. Classification (NCBI taxonomy): domain Eukaryota; kingdom Viridiplantae; phylum Streptophyta; class Pinopsida; order Pinales; family Pinaceae; genus Pseudotsuga; species Pseudotsuga menziesii. Next base: position 28,969 of record LPNX011198151.1, read on the forward strand.
CCTCTCTCGAAACATCCCCTTCTATCACTAAATTGAGTGCTCTGGTACATGACTTAGATTCTTCTTGCACGCATAATAACAAGAAAGGAGTAGTTGAAAGTATTGTGAAAACTAGAACTGTGACACTTGTACCAGAACATGGGGAGGAGGACAAATGTGTAAGCCCCAAAAAGGCTTCTAGTAATGTGTCATTATATTAGAAAGAGAACAAGGAACCCCCCTATTGGGAAAGTAAAAAAATTATAATACAAGATCCAAAGTAGCTTTAATGGGAGGAAAGGAGCTAGTATCGAAGGGAGGGATGGCCCTAGATTTGATACCAAAGGTAATCCTTGGAAGAAAGTCACAAATTTCGAAAGCTAAAACCCTAGCGGAGATAGAATTTAAAACTAGGAAACATGAAACAATAAAAAGGGCCCTTAGAGCAGGGATAGCCCAACCCATGGTTCCCTGATGCTATGCCCATGTTTCAACACTAGAGGGTTAGGGATCTCCCCCAAGTTAAAATCTCTCAAAACCAAGATCACCAGTTTAAAACCTACGAGCATCCTATTATAGGAAACAATGATAGAAGGAACTAAAGCGATCGAAGTCTTAGAACCCTAGATTAAAAATTGGTCCTTTGCTTATATAAGTTTGGACGGACACTTATGGGGACTGATAACTGCCTAGAGCACAAATTTCATGGAAATCAATAGTGAAAGGTTTAGGACAGTGTTGGAACACAAAATTTATATGGAAACCTTTTATTTTTTAATATCTATGGACCATATGAGAATATAAGGAATTTTTGGGAATCCTTCTTCTCCTCAGGGTTATTAGAACCCAAAAATATGGTAATGGGAGGAGACATGAACCTTTCTCTATCTAAGGAAGAAGTGTGGGGCTCATTAGCAAGAGTGAATAGTTTAAGTAATTTCTTCTCTGCACTTTTTGTTACACTGAAATCTTGTCATCTTTATCCATGTGTCAACCTTGTGCCTAATCCCTAAAGCTCCCTCTGCTAAAGTTGAATGAGTTTGAGGTTGTTCTTACCCTTTTTACCCTCTCTAGGTAGGCTGGCGGTATTAAATCGTTTAAGGATAAGGAAAAGGCTGGGAAGAAGTATTTTATAAACCTTTTCACAAAACTAGAAGGAAGCCCAGTACAAGAGATTTTATGGGTCTTAATATTATTTTTGAACATGGGAAATGACGAGATGAATAAGACCCTGACAGAAGAGGTAACTGAAGAAGAGTTGGAAAATATAGTTCACTCATTTCAAAAAGGTAAGAGCCCAGGCTCTGATGGATTCACAATCGAATTTTATCAAGGTTTTTTTATTTATTAAAAAAGGATTTGCTGAAGGTAGTAAGAGAATCACAAATAGAAGGAAAGGTGCTGGGAGCACTGAACTTGACCTTTTTATCCCCAATTCCAAAAAAAAAACTCTTCCTTCTTTGAGGACTTCAGACTAATATCGTGTTGTAATGTAGTATACAAAATTATAGCTAAAATTATAGCTCATCGTTTGAAGCAAATTCTTAGCAAGATTGTATCTAAAGAATAGTGTGGGTTCCTTTTCAACCGACAGATCCATGATGCGGTTTCCCTGGCTTGGGAGGTAATCCAATTCATTAATAAGAACAAAAGCAAATCTTTCATTCTGAAACTAGATCTTTCTAAAGCCTATGGCAGAGTGAGTTGGACATTATTGAGATTACTTTTGTTGCATATTGGAGTCACAGTGGATATAGTCAACTGGATAATTGGTAGTATACACTCTACCTCCTTTGCAATACTTATCAATGGATATTCCTCTAGATTTTTTAAACCTTCCAGAGGCTTAAGACAAGGGTTCCCGCTCTCCCATTTTCTTTTTCTTTTGACAACATACGCTCTAAGAAAAATAATTCAACAAGATAAGAGCACAAGATATTACAAAGGAGTAAAGATCTCGACTACTGAAGAGTTGTCTGATATATTGTTTGTGGTTGATGAGATAATGATGGGCGGGGGAGCTTGGGAGAATATCATAGAAAGTGAATAGATCCTGTGTTGGATTTTTTGCATCTTTAGAAGCTATTCTTATTGTTCTTGTATTGTACCTCCTACGTGAGATGAACTTATTCTAATCAATCATACAACCCTAGAAGAACAATGTATACCTCGGGGAGAAAAGAAACCAAAAGAAAAGCCGAGATAAAAATTATGTTGCTCTCCCAAGAGAATTCTTCCCCAGTTAAAATATTAGTGGAAAACATGTATAAATAGGAGGCGCCCCTCCTCATTATTCCACACAACAACACAATGAAGTTCAGATTTTTCTAGGAGAGAGATAAGTTTGCATATACTATAGAAGAAGACTGTTTTTAGGATTTCTATCTTTGGAAAACATTTCCATATTTTCTCTTTCTTATTCATTGTACACTGTTCCCAAAATTACCATCTCTAGACGAAGGTTGTTGGGTTTTTCCCATTCAAGATAAAATTACTTGTGTTATTGTCGTGTTATTGTTTTGTGCTTTGTCTATCTTCTAGTGATCCTATGGATAAATACAATTAATATATATTGCTATAATCTTATGAAAATCTAACATGGTATCTATCATATTTCAAGGTATTCACTCAACCTTTTGACAAAAAAAGAGCCTTGGGAATTTCCCTCTAAGGAGGGAGCATCTTTTTGTGAAGACATAATTCAATTCTAAGAATTTTCAATTTTGACCCAATTCTACTGTTGCAATAGAAATTAGGGTTTCAATTTTTTACCTACTCGCTCCACAGTTTTGGCTCAACTCTACCTCTTATCAACTCGCATCTCTAGGGTGCATTTATCTGTGGAGTCATTTTTCCAAAACTCCAACCTTCATTTTTGACCTAGTCTCTACTAGGGTTTCAGATCCATATCTACAATCAAGATAATCAACATGAAGGTTGAAAATAGTCTAGAAGGTGTTGATGTATATGTAACTTCGGAATGTATTCTTCTATATATTTCATATATTGTAACCCGATGTTTATTCTGGGATGTTTCTATTATGTATTTGAGTCATGTGGTCATGCCCCGATGTTCCGATCGGGAGGATTATAATGTAAACAAGTCATATCAAGTCATCGGGTAAGTCCCCACTATTTAGGGGCACTTGGGTTATTATACACTAATTAAGGTGTAGGCTCGAGTAGTAATTATTAGGTTGAGTGCACTTCAAGTCAATGGAAGAATATAAATAGAGAGTGAGAGTCTCTCTATTTATCACTTGTGATTTAGCTCTCTTGCTCTCTCAAGTGTGGCGCACTTTTGGAGAAGGAAATTCTTGGGCTTGACAGAAGACAGAAGGCTGCTATTGTGTTGGGAGGTCATCTTACTATTTTGGGATCACATCTTGTGGTGATACTATCTTAGAGGAAGTTGAGGGGTTTTCTCCATTTATGGTTTCCCCTCCTAAAAGCTTTGTGTCTCTTGTCTCTTGTGATGTGCTTATGTGATTGCTGTGCTTGTTATTCTCTCAGTGAAAAGATCTTATCATAATGCTAGCTTAAATGATGAAAAACTAACATGGAATCAGAGCTAACCTAAGAAGAAGACATTGTGCAGCTACAGGAACTAGGGATTCCTATTTTGTGGATCTTCCTCCACATATTTTCAGCAAAAGTATGATAGGATGACTCTCCATTGAAGGGTGCATCGTTCTGTCGATACGGAAATCAATTTCAAGCATTTTCAGTTTTGATGTGGAAATTAGGGCTTTCTACAGAAGAGGAATTGTTTGAGTGAGACCAGCATAGGATTTTTCTCCTCATCAAAACCGAAATTTAGAGACCTGGATCAATAAATTTGGTTGGGTAAAACTCCGGGAAAGTCAAACCCTAGTTTGACCCTGAGCTAGGAGAAACCCTAAATACTAAAACTGCTAATTTCTAGTACAGTCGCTATATTCCGAGATTGGAAAAGTCTCAGAAGCTGAAAATTGCAGGGGCCGAAGGAAAAATCCTGATGAACGCTGTTTCCAAAGGGAAGCCTCTGATTCGCTGTATTCCAAGAGATATGATCTCTCCAAGTTAGGGTTCCATCCCCTTCCAGAAATCATCCATAAACAGGACACCTGGGGAGATCTGCAATATCCTGGGCTACAGAGGTCCAAATGGAATTCCTGAAGATGTTCCAGAAATTTCACGGACTTTAATTTCTGTGGTCCGAAGGTCAGACTCAGAATATGAACCAGTGACATGTGGCATGCCGTACAACTTCGCTATTCTGAACAGTCCTGTAACAGGTCACCTTGGGAAAAGGATCATAAATCTCAAATGGTGAAACCAATTCTGATGAAACCTATGGTGTTGGATCAGGAACATGCGAGATTAATTCATTGAGAAATTTCAGACATAGAGGATCAGTAATTTCGGAGATATCACAGAAACAGTAACAGGAATTTCTGCAGAAGAAATCAGAAAATTAGGGCTTCCTGTTCCGGGAGCTTCCCTCCACTGTTTTCAGAAAAGGAGTACATTGGACAGCTCCATTTGAAGAGATCTATCTGTTCATCCAATCAGATCTGAAAAATTCCAAGTTTTGAAAATTAGGTTTTCTGCAACAAACCCTAGATTAGTGAACTCTGGGACAAGGATGGACACCTCAAATCGGTAAGATCTAATCTTTTGCTATTTCAATTTGAGGTTCTCATTTCAATATGATATATCACATCATCTTAGTTAAAAGCTTGCGGAAGTTGACAACTTCCAAACCTGGAAGTATATGATCTCTCTGAAGAAAATGGATTGGACACCTACATGAGTATGGAGGTTCCAGTTTCAGAGGGAGACGAGGCCAAAGAAGACATCATGCTCATGCTGCAGAGGATGATGAACCATCCAGAAAGAGATCCAAATATGAAAGTAAAGATTCTTCAAGTGAGGATGAATATGTTCTAATATCAGCTCTCATAGGTGACATTACTCATGGAAGTGATGATTCGCTTATAGACAGTGGGGCTTCCAAACATATGATGGGATTCAAGGAATCCTTTGTAAGACTATCAGAACATGAATCACCTCACAAGGTGAAACTAGGAGATGACTACCAATGTCCAATAAAAGGTAGTGGGGAATCTTCATACAAGCTAGACTCTGGTAAGTCTCTAACAACGAAAGAAGTATTGTTTGTTTCAGCATTGATGTACAAAGAATGCAGATTGCATTCATAGATGGTCAAATCATCATGTGGCTAAAAGGAAAGACTATCGATGATGCGGTAGTGATTGGAGAACAAGAAGGAGGCTTGTACAAATTGAAGGGCTATCCAGGACAAGCCTTGATCTATGACATAGTAGAGCCAAATGAGCTTTGGCATAGAAGGCTTGCACATGTGCATTACAGAGCACTACCTATTGCAAGCAATGCTATTGAAGGTCTTCCTGAATTTCAAGCTTTTTGAAGGGAAGAACAAAATCAGAATATGACCTAAAGAAACTAGTTGAAGAATGTGAAGATCTAGAATGCAGAAACCATGCATTCATAAGAGTCTCTCAAATCAAGAACAACTTGAAGCGGTAAAAGAAAAGGTGAAGAATGCAAAACTGGTGATGGCCACCTAGAATGGCCTCCCAGGATCGTGGAATTCATTCATATGAGGAATATGAAGAACTCAACTCTTGAAGAACTTCTTATCCTCCTTATCATTTGGATAAGAAATGATGCTATCATGAATGAAGAAGACGATGAAGCTGAAGGCTCAAGAAGGAGTATGCCCACGAAACAAATAAAGATAAGTATTCAATTGTCATTTCATATTATTGTTTTGTTATGCATTTGTTTATATTTAGTTGATGTATTATGCATGATAGGATGTTTGCATTAATGACAGTATACTACTAATATGTATGTGATGGGTAAGTAGCTCATGGGGCTATACAAATTCTCCATTGCTACTTATCTAGAATGAAAACTCTTTGCTGACATATTGGATTAGTGCACAATCTCAATGTTGTCCTGGTAGAGATGGAAGGCATCTAGAAAGTTTCAGTGAGATATGGATGAATGTTGTATTGGCTAAAGTAGTTGCATGATCATATATTTATGCATAAGTGTTTGCCAGTATAAATATTCCTTATGAAATGTTTCTAACCATACAAATGCATTTGACTTGTAGGAAAGATCGCATACATAATCGCTTACAAGCAAAGAAGAATGAAGACTTGTTCCGAAGAACAAGTGACGACAGTTCAAAGACAAAGAATAATATGACAAGCTCACAGATGGGTGCAAGATGAACTTTTGAAGAAGTTCAAGATAGAGGGCCTTAGTATCCAGTGATCCTAGATGGATACTACTTGTCACTCCAGTACATAATGTTTCAGTGCATAGAGTACGGAAGACAGAGGGAGCATGATGCTCCGCTTCAGAGGGAAGTATGCAGTAGAGATCCTGAAGAGGTTTGGGATGATGGACTGCAAGACCATGGCTACACCTATGGCATCGAACCTGAAGCTATTGAGTGATGCTTCTTCAGAGACAGTTGATGCTACGATGTATCGTCAGATGATTGGGTCATTGATGTACCTGACAAACACAAGACCAGATATTTGCTTTGCTGTGAACACCTTGAGCCAGTACTTGACAGATCTGAGAAGTGTTCACTTGATTGCTGCAAAGCATATTCTGAGGTACCTGAAGGGTACAATTGATTATGGGCTCAAGTATGATGCGAATCAGAAGATTAACCTGGAGGGTTATGTTGATTCAGATTGGGCAGGCAGTGCCATCGATAGGAAGAGTACTTTAGGATGTTGCTTCAATATGGGATCAGGTGTGATCTCTTGGTTTAGCAGGAAGCAATCCTGTGTGGCATTGAGTAAAGCTGAAGCAGAGTATGTCGCAGCATGTTCAGCTAGTTGTGAGGTAGTATGGCTGCGGAAGCTACTGTCTGATATATTTGATCTCCAGCTGGATGCTACCTGTATACATTGTGACAACCAGAGTTGCGTGAAGTTGTCAGAGAATCCAGTGTTCCATGACAGGTCGAAGAATATTGAGATCAAATATCACTATATCAGGGATATGGTGCAGAGAGGAGCAGTGAAGCTCCTGTATGTTGCGACAGAGGAACAGATAGCTGATGTATTGACGAAGCCATTGGCTAGGCTGAAGCTTGAGTACTTTAGAGAGAGACTTGGTGTTCTCCAGATTGAGGCTTCCTCCCAGAGACAGTGATGAGATCCAGAGCCATTCTGACATGGTGAGAGGATTGGTTCCTTCCATGGTCAGATGTAAGGGCTGAGATTTTCCGTCATGGTGAGAGGATTGGTTCCTTCCATGACTGATATGAGTACTGAGATCCATAGCCATTCTGACGAGCAGGTCAGATGTAAGGGCTGTGCCATTC
>LPNX011198151.1:36778-52833 GCA_001517045.1 Pseudotsuga menziesii
AAAGGCAGAGCCATTCTGTTCATGGCTAAAGGATTTAGTTCCTTCCATGTCAGATGTAAGTGCAGAAATCTCTCTTCATTGTGGTTGAGAGTCTTCCATCATTGGATGGGATTGAGCCATTCTGACGAGTAGGTCAGATGTAAGGGCTGAGCCATTCTGGTCATGGCTAAAGGATTAAGTTCCTCCCATGACAGATATGAGTGCTGGCCATTCTATCGAGTAGGACAGATGGAAGGGAAACTGCCATTCTAGGAATGGAGGCACCTGGTCAGTTACCAGGAACACTCAGTCAGGTTGTGCAGATGAGCATGTAATCAGTCCTGGGAGATTTGCAGATGGTCTTTCGAGGTTTTGCCTATGGCATGTAATTCGGTGCCCTGGGACATCTGGAAAATGCTCTTTCGAGGTTTTGCTCTGGGATGGCATGTAATCAGCCCTGGGAGATCCTATAGGTTGGGCTGTGTGCCCGTAATCAGTCCTGGGATTCTCTTACGAGGTTTTGCCATGACCACATGTAATCAGCCCTGGGAGATCCTATAGGTTGGGCTGTATGCCCGTAATCAGTCCTGGGATGCTCTTGCGAGGTTTTGTGGTGAGATCACATGTAATCAGCCCTGGGAGATCCTATAGGTTGTGTTGTGTGCCTGTAATCAGTCCTGGGATGCTCTTGCGAGGTTTTGTGGTGAGGTCACATGTAATCAGCCCTGGGAGATCCTATAGGTGGGGTTGTGTGCCCGTAATCAGTCCTAGGATGCTCTTTCGAGGTTTTGTGATGCACGTAATAAGTCCTGAGGATTCTCCAGTATGGCCAGTGATGATGAAGACCTGCAGGTGGTGGGCCTACATCCAGCATGAAATAGGGCTGGCTCTGTAGAACTTCCTATGATGAGATAGTACACACTTGATGATGACCAGTGGAGATCCAGATCGAGCTATGATCCAGATCCAGTTATGATGACTCCGAGAGATCCAGATCGAGTGATGATCCAGATCCAGCAGTGATGATCCAGATCGAGTGATGATCCAGATCCAGATTGAGTGATGATCCAGATCCTGTCCAGAGAGATGATCCAGATCGAGTGATGATCCAGATCCAGTCCAGTGATGATGATCCAAATCGAGTGATGATCTAGATCCTGTGATGATGTCCTATGATGATCCAGATCGAGAGATGATCCAGATCCAGATGACTTGAAAACGAATATGACTTGATGATAGAGATGACTTGAAGACGAACATGATCCAGTGATACAGAGAAGAAGACCAGTGCTGAAAATTGTGTTGAAAGAATACCTTCCTAGTTAAGAGGGAGTGTTGATGTATATGTAACTTCGGAATGTATTCTTCTATATATTTCATATATTGTAACCCGATGTTTATTCCGGGATGTTTCTATTATGTATTTGAGTCATGTGGTCATGCCCCGATGTTCCGATCGGGAGGATTATAATGTAAACAAGTCATATCAAGTCATTGGGTAAGTCCCCACTATTTAGGGGCACTTGGGTTATTATACACTAATTAAGGTGTATGCTCGAGTAGTAATTATTAGGTTAAGTGCACTTCAAGTCAACGAAAGAATATAAATAGAGAGTGAGAGTCTCTCTATTTATCACTTGTGATTTAGCTCTCTTGCTCTCTCAAGTGTGGCGCACTTTTGGAGAAGGAAATTCTTGGGCTTGACAGAAGACAGAAGGCTGCTATTGTGTTGGGAGGTCATCTTACTATTTTGGGATCACATCTTGTGGTGATACTATCTTAGAGGAAGTTGAGGGGTTTTCTCCATTTATGGTTTCCCCTCCTAAAAGCTTTGTGTCTCTTGTCTCTTGTGATGTGCTTATGTGATTGCTGTGCTTGTTATTCTCTCAGTGAAAAGATCTTATCATAATGCTAGCTTAAATGATGAAAAACTAACAGAAGGAGCCTCCAAATTCATCCCCTGTAAGTCTAGGTTTCTTATCCTATAAGAAAAAAAATGACCTATTACAATGTGTAAATGAAAATGTCCCAGAACCAGAATTCAAAGAAGACAAACCTTGCTGGAGGAAGAATGATTCCAAAGAAGGAAGGATTGTAGTGGACTAAGTTAGAGACCACATGGTTCCTCAGATCTTGGAAAATATGAAAGCAAGGAAGATGTTCAAAACCTTAAAGAATCCATTTTAACATAGTAATATAAATGTGACTCTCACATTGAGGAATAAACTGTTGAATATGAAGATGACAAAGTATGAGAATGTTGCCTCATATTTCATGAGAATCACCGAACTACGGAACAGGATAAAGTCCAGTGGAGACAATCTTAAAGAAAACGATTTCATTATGACAACCTTAAATGGTATCCCACCATATTGGGAGTCTTTCATCCAAACTATAAGTGGTTGGACCAAGTTTCCCAAATTTGATAAGTTATGGGGAGAATGCACTCAGGAAGAAACAAGAATCACAACACGCCAAAGACTTCATGGCTCTCAACTTGAGAAGAATCAAGATTTCGTATCTCATGCCAAGAAAGGAAAGGAAAGGGGAAGGAAGTCCTTCAATCACAAGCATCAAGATAAAAGATCAATTCCTTCCCCTGATCAGAAGAAACAAGAGAAGAAGAATTTATATTAAATATAGTGCTACAAGTGCAAGAAATATGGTCATTATGCCAGTAGCTATCGAAGTTCAATCAAAAGGAAGCATGAAGCTTCAACTGCTGATGTAGAAGAATATCCTCCTCACAAGGAGCTAAGGAAGGACGACCGTTCGGAGTTATTCTTCTAAGAAATTATATGAAGATCTAGATTGTGATGATAGTCAAGCTAGCATATGAAGATCAATGGACTCTGACAATGGGAGACCACCCACAAAAATACAAAAGATAAGTATTTGATTTTACATGCTCTAGTAGATTACATCTGGTTGTTTTTTTAAATATATTTTATAGGTCTACATTTCTAAATTCAGGACGTTAAATAGCCTCTCATGCTGCATAACCCATCTAGGATGACAACTCCTTTATAACACACTAGAACAGTACACGCTCTTAATGGTATTCTATAATGGAGACCATAAACATCTAAATAATGGCCTTATATGTGTTGTGTCGACGCATTGAATAAAATGTTTTGTACATTATTAATACATTGATTATGAATTATTGCTAACCATCTAACGAGATTTGACTTGTATGGAATGCCATGATATACAAGGACAAGTGATCCCATTGATATATGGATGAACGAAAGAAGAAATCCTATAGAAGCATGTATTATGACTCTCAGACCTAGAATGATCTCATGCAAAGATTTGGTGATCAGAAGTGGAAAATTATACGAATGTTGGTCTATCTGTTGCTTCAACAAGATTTACTCAACCGACTTCTGAGATATAGAGGGAGTTATCCCTCAAAGACAAGGATTCCAGTCTATTACATATGATAGAAACCTGACGACACTATTGTCGTGACTCAAAAAATACAATTGAAGGATCCTTGATGAACCTGGCCATCCCCAGGATGGATAATTAATTTCCACTCTACATTTACATAGAACCTTCTAGAAAGAAGGAAACATTTGTGGGATATCGCAAGTCTTCAAAGGATTACATAATATACGTCCCAGGATCGATTCAAATCAAACCCAGGGAAGGATGCAACCTTTGAAGAAGAAATGGATATCCAAAAAGGAAGAGGATCAAATATGGAGATCTATGATGATGTAGAGATGAGATAATATTCCCCTCCAAACATGAAGAGGGGTATGAAGAAATGAATAAACTGATCAGCCCCATTGATCCAGTTGAGCCAGATGATGCTCCTAGATATATGCACGACATATTTTGCAAAATGTAGAGGAACATGAAGCTCCCCATGGAGTAGATAGGAGAATTGAAAAATACAAGGCCATATTTGTTTCCAGAAGGTTCTCTCAGAAAGAGAGAGTCGATTACGATGAGACATTTGTTCATGTGGCTCGATATACTTCCGTCAAATCAATCGTTGCTATTACTTTAGCTATGAGATGGAAGTTGTATAAAATGGATGTCAAGATAACCTTTCCCTATGACATTGTTGATAAATTACTTCTTGGGATTAGAAGTATGATAAAGGCAGAATAATATTTTCCCTAGGAAAAGGAAATTAAACCATAGATATACAAAAGAGATTCGCAATGTTGGACTCCAAGTCCATAGCTACTCCGATGGATGCAAATTTGAAGAAGCTGAGAGATTATGTTTCAGATTCAAATTTGATCGGTCCCACTATGTATCACCAAATGATTGGGTCCTTGATGTATCTGACAAACACCAGACCATATATTTGTTTTGATGTGAATGCCCTCAGTCAGTTCATGTATGAACCGAGCCAGATTCACTGGACTGTTGCAAAACATGTGCTCAGATATTTACGTGCAACTGTGGGATATGATATACGATAGAATTTAGATTGTGACTTGAGATTGCAAGGGTTTACAGACTCATATTGGTCTTAATGCACTATATATAGGAAGATCAATTCAGGATGTTGTTTCAGTTTGAGTTCTGCAGTAATTTCCTAGTACAATAGGAAGCATAACTCAGTAGCTCTCAGTACTGCAGAGGATGAGTATATGGCTGCAAGTTCAGCAACCAAAGAGGCACTTTGGCTTCATAAACTTATTGCAGTATTGTTTGGACAGATTCCAAATCCAATCGTGATTCACCATGATAACCAAATTTGTGTGCAGATGTCAGTGAATCATGTATTTCACGACAAGTCAAAGAACATAGAGATTCGATATCACTTCATACATGATATGGTGCAAAAAGGTACGGTCGAGCTCCAGTATATTCTGACAGATGACTAGACTGCAGATGTTCACACCAAGCCTATTCCTAGGATGAATCTTTAATACTTTCACAGAAGACTTGGAGTAGAAGAGAACGTATCCCTCCTTCATAGGTAGAGATGACTGAGAGACATTTACCATACTTTTTCCTAGGTACCCCTACTCATCCAGGTTATCATCTAGGTATGGGAGAAATCCCATCGACAGATGGGATGGTCATGTAGTAGATGGTTGGGTTCACACAGGTTCCTCTGCTCATCCAGGTGCTCGACCAGGTATGGGATAAATCCCATCGGCAGATGAGTTGTACAGGTAGCATATGGTCGTGTGATTGCATAGACACCTCTGCTCATTCAAGTTCTCGGTCAGGTATGGGAGTAACCCATCAGAATATAAGACAAACAGGAAGTATATGTTCGTGTACATTGACTCGTTTAGGTTCTCAGCCAAGTATGGGAGTAACCCATCGACAGATGAGACAAACATGCAATAGATGATCATGTGCATTTACTCATTCAGGTTCTCAATTAGGTATGGGAGTACCCCATCGTGAATGAGACGAACAGGAAGTAGATGGTCATACACATTTTCTCATATAGGATATATAGCTAGGCATGGAAGCATTACATCGACAGTAGAGACGGATAGGTAGAAAGAGAATTTCTCTCAGACATCCAGGTAGAACAAATTCATAAAGACAACCTTTAATACGTTTAGAGATGATAGAGATAGTATAGATGTATAGATGAAACCTAGATGATCGTGATGTTGATGAAGACTGAAGAATACCTTCCTTATTGAGAGGGAGTGTTGGATTTTTTGCAACTTCAAAAGCTATTCTTATTTTTCTTGTATTGTACCTCCTACAGTAGACGAACTTATTGTAATCAATCATACAAACCCTAAAAGAACAATGTAGACCTCATGGAGAAAAGAAAGCAAAAGAAAAGACGAAATGAAAATTATAAAATAAAAATTATGTTGATCCTCCAAGAGAATTCGTCCCCAGTTAAAATATTAGTGGAAAATATGTATAAATAGGAGGCGCCCCTCCTCATTATTCCACACAGCAACACAACAACAACACAGCAACACAATGAAGTTCATAGTTTTCTGGGAGAGAGATACGTTCACATATACTATAGAAGAAGACTCTTTTCATGGTTTCTATCTTTGGAAAGCATTTCCATATTTTCTCTTTCTTATTCATTGTACATTGTTCTCAAAATTATCATCTCTAGATGAAGGTTAATGGGTTTTTCGCATTTGAGTTTCCCAGGATAAAAATACTCGTGTTATTGTCATTTTATTGTCTGGTGCTTTGTCTATCTTCTAGTGATCCTATGGATAAATACAATTAAGATATACTGCTATAATATTATGAAAATCTAACATCCTGGATATATACAAGAAGGAAATAGGGATTCACATAAATGTGGAAAAATCCATTCTTGCTGAAAATTATATCCTAGAAAAAATGAAAAACATGTTAGTAATGGAGGTCCCCTATTTATTGAAACCACTAACTAAAGGATTTAAATATTTAGGGTTTCTTCTTATACCTAATTCATATTCTTTCAAAGATTGGATTTGGCTATATAAAAATATAGAAGGATGTATAGGATGTTGGGTGAACATGTTTCTATCAAGAGGAGGAATATTGGTCCTCCTCTAAGCGGTTATTCAGAGTATACTTGTTTACTGGGCTTCAATAGCCTATATCCCCAAAGGAATTGTACACAAAATTCACACGAATTTCTTCTCCTTTTTATTGACAACAAGCAGACAATTGGATGGAATTCTGTTGGTCAAATGGAAAATGGTGGCTAACCTAAAAGAGATTGGAGGTTGGGGTATTAAAAATACATTCCTATTTTTCCAATCTTTGGAAGCAAAATATCTATGGATATTGATCCAAATACTACCATAATTCTTCCATGTTAGATTGGATAAGGATGCCAAACAACTCATACATAAATGTATCCATAGGTTGGAAATCCTTTGTCCTTTCCTTTCCTCTGATTGGAGACTAGTTGGATTGGTCTATTGGGAATGGGAAGAAAGTATGGTTAGGAGAGGACCCATGGATAAGTGCGGGGGATGGCTATAATCTCTTGTGTGATACAATAGAGAATTTAACTTAAGAGACTCAAAATAACTAGTATTCATGAGTCACGCTCGCAGACTTCATTGATAGATGGAAAAATAGAGTGGAAGAGTGCATAAGAACTAGGATTAGAAGAAAGTTCAAAGGATGAATGGAACCATACTTATTTAAAATTGTATAAATGTTGGAAAATATTACCAATTATTAAAATGCCAACTATAAAATGATTGGCGATATTTTTCAAAAAATATTTTTAATTTCCAAGGATTTTATATCATTTATATAATAATCTAGCGATTTTTAGGGTGAAAAATTTTTACCCCATCAAAATTGGGTGAAACGGGGCTTCAAAAAATGCAAAATGGCAAATCTTTTTTGGGAGAAAAACATGGAAAAAATAGCCCACTGGGCTAAAATTCGCCCGTAAAATTATCCCTGCTCCTTATAATATCTTAACTTTCGTTTAGCCTCTAAATCTTTCTCACACCACAATTTCTCTTTAAACTTAGAAGTAACAATAATTTTAATGTTATTAATATTTTGCACTGCAACATTTTTGTCGATCTCCCAGTGGTTTAACTAGGCCCTCGTATATTTATACCAACCTTGCTTGAGCCTTAGGTGGTATTGGATGGAATTAAAAGCTATCTTAGGAAGTCTATGGTCTCCCATGTTATTGATTTTGTGTTTGCACAACAAGAGCATAGTAATAGCTAGGCTCTCGATAGGGGAAAGTCCCACTTCTATAAGGAGAATAGGATATGGTGTATTGCTTTTAATTTTGAGGTTATACGTTATAAAACGCTTATGGATTTGTTCAATATTCCTCTAAGATTCTTTGGAGATGTTGTAACCCTAAACCTCACAACCATACAAGATATCAGGAGTGATTAAAGTTTCAAAGAGGACCTTGTTTTTATCCCACATCACCGGATTTGCTGCTTTGCAATTATTTTCAAGAACAAAATAAGCTTTCCACCCTCCATTAATCCTTTTCTCAATGCTATAGTTCCAACCATGTACTGTAAGGTTTTAAATAAGGGTTTTTAAATTATGGGAGTACAAAAATATAATTTAAATTTACACTAAAATATAATTTAAATTTAGACTATATTTAATTTTTTTAATTTGAACATATTAAAATTTAAAATTAAATTAAAATTAAAATATAATTTATATTTATATTTATATTTAAGTTTAAAGTAAAATATAATTTTATATTTATATTTAAATTTAAATTTAAATTTAAATCTAATTTTAATTTTATATTTATATAAATAAACATATTATTCAAGTTTATATATAAGTTCTTTACAATGTATATTAAGAACTACTCGTGGTATAGTGGTAAGGGTGTTGAGATAATGGGCGTGAGGTCCAAGATTTGATCCTCCTAGATCACTTATTTTTTTTGAAAATATATTGAATTTTATACTTGCATAGATTTCAGTGTATGGTGTTTTAAACATGCATCGATTTCAGTGTATGGTGTTTTATCCTTCCATATTTTTCAGTGTAGCTGTTATTCCTTGGACGCATTGATTTCCGTGTAGATTTCATGGATGCATAATTTTCAGTGTGGATTTCATAGATGCATAAATTTCAGTGTATATATGTTAATGCTTGCCATTTTTATATAGAGTCTAAACTAGAAATGGAAGATGTGCATGTGGAAGATGTTATGAGACAAACATGAGAAGAACAAAAAAGACAGAACATTGAACGTTAGAAAGCATATCAAGAAAAAAAATATAACGAAATGACAGCAAAAGAACGAGAAGAAGACTTGAAATGAAAAGCAAAACAACAAAAATAATATCAAAAAATAAAGTTGGACAAAATGAAAGCAGAAGAACGAGAAGAACGAAGAAAATGAAACACAGATCGACAAAAAGAATATCGAAAAATAAAGTTAGATGGATTGATAGCAGAAGAACGAGAAGAACAAAGAAAACAAAACGTTCACCAACAAAGAGCATATCGAGAGAGAAAGCTGAAGCAATTGGAAGAACAAAGAAATCAATTTGTAGAACAACAAAGACAATATTCAACCATTATACTCATAGAACAAATTGTGGGAGATGCTTAACATGTAACGGTCAGAGAGAAACGTGTTGATGACATGTTCTAGTTTCAAGCAGTTCCAATTACTAATAACGTAATTCAAGTATAGGTCTAATGTGTGTACGATGTCTAAGAGAGAGATCTGATCATAGATTCTCAGCAATGGACTGATGCAGGACTCGTTAATGGTGCTCTTGGAGTTATACAACAAATTGGCAACAACAACACTGTGCGCTATTGAATCTCAACCTGTTTGAAATCCAATTTCCTACAATACTGTCCAGCATTAAATAGCAATAGCATACACCATGGACCATGAAATCTCATCATGTTTGAGATCCAATAGTCCACAATGCTACAATGCCGACATACTATATAATTTTCACTTCTTTAGCTAGCATCAGAACGCAAATGTAGGGTCCGTTCACAATAATTTAGTCCAACTGTTGTGTTGCGATATTTCCATATTTATCTATTTCATTGGCCAAATATGGTAAACATCAAGTTTCATTAAAAGTGTAAAAAAAAAATCATAAAAGAAAAAGTATGCGATTTATTATAACTATTTTATTGATCCAATATTGTAAATGTCGAGTTGCATAAAGAGTTTATCGTAAAGAAGCAAATGTGTACTTGTAGTCATCTTAACTATTCCATTAGGAAAAATGTGATAAATGTAAAATTACAGAATGTATAAAAGTGTCGTTATTGTGCATCATTGATAAAATGCGTTAATTGTAGACCTGCAAAAACTATATTAGAAAGAAATAAATGTGTAATGAGTTTTTGTTCTTTATATTTTTGTTGAAAATATAATTCATTGGGTTAAGGTTTTTGTAAATAGGTTTTCAGTTACAAATAAGAATGGATATGTATTTTGGCATATGAAAGGTCATAGGTGGCATCTCCTTTGGTATTAAATATTTATATGTTTTTAATAAATAATCAATGTGGAAGGTATTCATGCCTATCTGAACTTGGTTGTGCCTATTCTTATCTTCTCACTTTTGATATGTCAGACCTACATTCTTCCGAGATGAACATAATGTTTATCATTGTCGGCCTCAAAAAAAGATAAAGGTTAAACTTGACAGACTGGTAAAGCACCCAAATCTTGTCACTTTATTGTTGCATAATGTAATTATGGACTAAATGAAGTTACATTCAACACTTTACGACACTCACACGATGTCCAGGGACCTTTTAGATGCAATTGTAGTTTTTCAAAACCCACAATTGATTAGAGAACCAGCTTAGATCCAGCTTTACCCGCCTCTATCATGCGCCGAGAGGGATCAAATATTTCGAGGTGCAAACCCTGCTTCAACAATTGCACTCCAAGTAAATTATGTCAGTTATATAAATTATTCACTCCATTAGAATATGAAACAAATTCTAATTATGTGACACGTGTCATCTCCACGTTGAGCACGGAATTACACTTCTACCTCATACCGAGCTGTAGAATGCGCCTCTCAACGCAAAAAACAAAACATGTTCACATTCCTTAGCACTAGGTTTGGAGGGGCCTGAGCCCTATGGGTCAATTAACATGCGCATGTGATTTGTAGTTACAAAACATGTGCACAATTTATAGTTGCAAAAACAAGGAGCATTTTGTAATTACAAAACACATGCATGATCTGTAATTACAAATAGTTCATGATACTTGTAGAATATGTTATAAACAACAAAAATGAGACCTTCCTCCCTCCTTATCTCTTTCTCTCTCCTCCTTTTCCCTCTATATCCCTCCCTCCCTCCTCACATTTCCACCTCTCTCTTTGCATCTCTCTCTCTCTCTCTCCAGATCATTAAATTCATGTCACATTTAAATGACCTATAAAAACCCAATAGACGCCAAAACCAGACCTCTCTTTGCTCAAATAGGTCGTTTATTAATTGATCTGGAACTATATTGAGAGTACTCAAAAACAACATCCTCCAATTTGTTGGCACTCAAATTTGTATACTTGCACTCCATGTTTCTTTTCCATACCTTGGATCTAACCCCCTTGTTTCGTCTCAGGCCAATTCATAATTCCAATGGATATGACCACACAAATTCAACTTAACCTGTTTCTTTCAAAGCTAATCAAACCCTAGTTTTGTGTCATCGCCCACGACTAGAACTGGCCTAGATCCAAATCCTAGGCTCTATCAAGCGCCGAGAGGGATCAAATCTCTCGAGGTGCAAACCTCTCCTCGAATAGTTCCCTGCATGTAATACCTCAGAAAAAATTTGCACCCCGAGAGATTTGATCCCTCTCGACGCTTAATAGAGCCTAAGATTTAGATCTAAGCTAGTTATAAATTAAACGATAATTATATATGTGAACATAATGGCTATCTTATATCTCAAACTTCAATTTGTGCATATATTGCTTTATTTGTGGAGAATAAACTTATTCTTATAAGATATGTGAAAAAGGAAGTGACGAATATAAAAAGTAAAGTATATAAAAGTGATTGTAGCCGGATAAAGAATTTAGAATTGTGACATTGAATTGACCAGTATTATCATGTGAAGTAGTATACACATAGATGATTCCCTTCCTAGGTGCCGGTCGCCATTATTCCACAATTGTGTACCATATAAAATATTCTCCACTCACCGCTTGAGATCTATATAAGCCATCTGATAATATAGAACTAACACCATCTCATCTCTACCTTTTGTTTGTTTGAAGAGTTATTGGTGTTAGCCGTATTGTTCATTAAGTAAGCCATGGCATACTATGGGCCGGGGGACCAGCAGCAGCAGGAGGCACGTCCCCCTAGCAACCTATTCCAGAATGTAACACAAGGAGGCTATGGGTTTAACGTGCATGGAGGTGGCGCTGCTTGTGACAAGTTTAATGCAGGAGGCATCAAGATCATCGGGACGGTCTCATGTAAAGCTTATCCTCAATATAGTTTTGCTGTCCAAAAAGGCCAGGTTGTCATGGTTGACAAGAGTGATCCAACAATTGTAAGATTCTCATATTCTCACATGTCTGTATTGATTTTGTTTATATGGATTTTATTCATTGATCTTAGTTTTACTAAATATATTCGGTATTTAAGATGTATTTTTTAGATTGATATAAAGGTTGTAATAATTATGTTTATAGGTATTTAGATATTATTTTAGATTTTGAACTCGCTTGACTTGACTTGATAACAGCTCAACAAAATTAACTCAAATGTAACAAGTGTATAGTACTTTTATCTCATTATGTTTAAATACATCTTGATTAAGATTTATATAAGCTTCACTTAAAAGATGATTAAAAAATTAATAACAATTTGCTTTTTATTTTTCATGTAAATCTTTTTTACCTATATAAAATTATTAATTTTAATTTTAATAACAAGTTATATTTACAAAACTAAATGTTTAATTTTAATTGCCCCTTTACTTACTTGTAGCTGTGCTATTTAAGCAGAAATGGGAACTGAAGAAGAGGGTGAGTAACCAAGTCCCGGATCATCCTGAATTCGCTCTAGTGAACGAAGCCACCGGTCTAGCTCTTCGGCATGCTGTTGCTGCAGGTAAGCCGGTGCGGCTCATTGAGTATAACCCCGATGATAAGGAGATATGGTGGAGTATAACCCACAGTGATGGATATAGTACTCTTGGATATATTAACAAAATGATTGAACATCTCTACTTGGAGGCAATAAGAGCAACCGAAGGTGATTGGCGGATCATCTGTGCACGGAAGAACAAGCAGGACGACCAGCTCTGGAAGTTCTCCCCTTTAAATAATTGATGCTGCATGTATTCTATAATTATATATCTATCTATTATTATTAGCATCGCTGAGATCAGTAGGAGATGACGCCTACCAGGCAGAGACGTCTGTGTGTATGCCCTTTATCATCTCATAGATAAATAATAGATCTCTTTTTATAGTATAATGTTTAGATATGCATTTATTCAAGTTGTTTGTCTTTTTATGCATCATATAAGGTTCATTTAGTGAACTTGTTACTTAGCATGATGGTTCACAGGATATTAAAGAATATTCTTAATTTCACTAAATCTTGGAAAATGCCTCTTAAAATTGTATTGTTGAACCTCATATCAATATACCTTTCTAATTAAGAAAACCCCTAGTTTCACCAAATATTATAAGTATCCATTTTTATCAACCCATTTTTAATACCCCTTTATATCATATTATCAAGTTGTAACAAACAAGTGCCCTTACACATCTTAGTCTAAGCAAACAAGACACTAAGTAAAATAATAGTATAATGCTAACAATGATCCCATCCGGATCGTAGGGGTCATTGATCAATTTGTAGCATTAGATAGTGGCCCCCCAACGAAATAGTAATGGGGAAGGAAAAATGAGTAGAAGGAAACCCAACCAAGGAAGACCCCTTCTTATTTCTTAAGAGCCCCTCAAATATCTTTGGTCTCTAAATTTATATTAGATTTGGATAAAAATCCTAACATCAAATTTTAAGCTAGAGTCTAGGCTACCAAATACAATATAAGAATTATTTTCCTTTCCTTCACTTAAATGCCTAATGATAGAACCATCAACGCATAAGCCAATAATCCCTTTAACCATACTCCTAGAAACCACCCCAAAACCATCGACAATAGGAGGAAAACTACATAAAGAAGCCAGTCAGATGCAATCATACCTTCTTTTAGTGCATTGTCCAACAAGTAACCTTAGGAATTCTCTAAGATATATACTCTGTATTCACTCTCAATCATTCCAATTTCTGGAGTCTCAAAATCAATCCATATATGTCCTCTTTACAAATATTCTAGGAGAATTTAACTAGCTCAGCCCTTCGATATGGGATACTATGTGTGACAACTTCTCCACCCTTATCCATATTCATCCCAAACTTATGTTTCATAGAATTTTACTCATTTTTTGAATCCTTTGGGGAATGGTGTAGTCTTTTCCCAAATGTTTGTAATCATGACACCAAAAACAATTGAATGGAACACCACAATAATTGAAGATCTATGTAAAAGAGTATTTACCTTTTCGCAGGACCAATTCCTAAGCTAAGATTTACCACATATTTATACTAACCAATATTATAGCTATGACCATAAACCATTTCTAGGCAAAGCTCATATCAAATTCATAAAAAATCCCAAGAGAGTTTCCAATTTATTTATATACTTCATGGGACCAAAACTCAACAAGGATCCCTAGGAGCTTGACCCAAGTAGGAGTACTGTTTGGTCTCTCTAAATAGGCATAAAAAAAAGAAGATAGCCTTTCCAAAAATAGCATATTCAACCCTAACTTCCAACATGTGTCCATGATTAATTTAACACCCACCTTTGACCATAGTATATAACACATCCACCTTCTAGCAAAAGAAAAAAAAGGGCATGCATCTTAATGTTGGCTCCCACAAATCCTTTAACCAAGAATTTAACACTATCTCTCACCCATCTTTTTGTTTCCACAAATTTTCCTGGGCCATTTCTACAACTTCATTCATCCTAATATCGTATCCCAAATCCAAAATAATATGATTCGAATTTAACTTGACCTATATTTTTTCTTCTTATTTTTGGTGAAGTTTCACCTCTTCTCACTTGTTCAAACCCTAAACTTCATTCAAGGTGTCCCACAAGATAAATATTTTGTGACTTTCTTCAAGGGAAGCACTTGATGCTTGACCACTTACCCCTGCTAAGGTACCACAACCATAAACTCTTTCCCATGACCCTTTAACCAAGTACCCCTTATGAGAAACAATAGGCTTATTGCCACAACCTCCAAAGTGACACACATTATGTAATACTCGATGTCTATTTAGCTATGACTATATACACATTTTCACACCCACCGAATTAAAATAACCTATGGGAACATATGAATAATCCTTATACCCACAAGAAATCGATACATCTCTTGTCAAAAACCCTAACCTCTGCACATACTCATCACCACCATACCTAGTATTTCATTGAAATGATACACAATGGCCCAACACAAAACTATTTAAGCATGGGCTCAACATATACATGGCCATAATCAATGCATCCCTAATGGAATTTTAACAACCCACTTTCCCTAGCATAGGAACCACCAATAGAATGCCCACAACAACTAACAACCCTACATACAAACTAACAAAGGAGGTGACACCTCCATTACACGATAATACCACCATATGCTAAGGTGGTTTTGTGATCAAACTTAAATTTTGGGTGCCCATAAAGTTAGAAGCCAAATATCTAAACTTCTCCAGCCCCTTGTGGTAGGGATGCAGAATCGCCCCATTTATTTGGAGAAACCCAAATATTTTGACCCTTTTATGGGTCCGATAAGAAATCAACCAAATATAAATCCATCCTTTTATAGAGTTTGAGTTATTTGGAGGAGTGAGACTGTGACTTTCCTTCCCCAGTCATGACCCAAATTTGCTCGATACCATCGACCTCCTTGTATAAAACACAATTTTTTTTTTATTATACTACATTACACTTTATTATATAACATACTCATTTGGGACAGTAGGTGCAAGGGGATTATTGAATGTGGCATGGGATTGGATACAAATAACCAAGCATAAAGATATGAAATTTTCATGGGGATAAAAAAAATTGCATCTCTTGGCATACAAAAAGTAATTTTTGTGGGAGACTCCCATATCATTATCTTACAGGTAACAAAAAGATAAGAAGAGATGACATGATCTTCGAGAGATTACAATACATAATTGTGGACATCTTGAGCAAGATTAGATAACCAAATTTCTTGCATGTTCGTTGACATCATAACTCCTTGAATGACAGGCTAGAAAATCAAGCCACATATTTGGAATGAGGCATCCTTGTTCAAAATGGGGGTCATCAACATCGTTGATGGCTTCCCTAAGTATGGGTTCAAGATTTGTTTTAATATTACCTTAATCATGTACTTGTGTGACATTTGGTGGTGTCCCATCTCATCATGTATGAGGGAGCCCTCTAATTTACTCTCCCACATGAGAGAATCCTATTTACAATCACTAGCTATGGGTTGTTTGTTTCCACGTCTCCATTACATGGAACTCTCTGGTATTCCTCATGTTATCTATGGGGTCTATCTGGA
>LPNX011198151.1:58534-68614 GCA_001517045.1 Pseudotsuga menziesii
AAAATATCAAGATATGGAAATCATATACACAAATAACTCGTGAAAATGAGGTGGAGCACTGCGAGGTTTTGGATGATGGGAATTTGACTCTTGACTTGGCAACATGGAGAAGGCATGATAGGGCATGTATAACTTTCTCCACACAAATAACTGGTGACAATGAGGTGGAGCACTACTAGGTTTTGGATGATGGGAATTGGACTCTTAACTTGGCAACATGGAGAAGGCATGACATGGCATGTATAACTTTCTCCAGGAGGCTTTAGACAATGGGAGTTTGACTCTTAACTTTTAAACATGGAGAAAACATGGCCTTTCATACCTAACTTACGTTATAATAAGATATCATTTTTCATATACTCAAAGGATGTTGAATTTATTTTTCATACTCAAGAATGTATTGAAAGGTGACATGGAAAAACATGTCATAGCATTTTTCATATACTCAAAGGATATAGCAAAGACTATAGCACCCAACAAGGGTGTTTACTTTATCATCAAATATACTTTCATAATTATTAATATTTCATTACTTATTCACAAAGCATGAATATCACTAAACCATGTAATCACAACAATATTAACATCATGTAAACATTTTATAACATCATATATCAAATTATAAACACTACAACAAATCCTAGAATTAGCGTCCCATTTAGCGTCCCTTTTTAGTGTAATTTTTTTTTACATTGAGTGGTCAAACTAGATGCTAAATGGGATGCATCATGGACAAAACTTAAAGCGTCTCAAAAAATGTCTTTTTTTTCTTCCTAGACAGCATCCTTTATGGCGTCCGAAATAGTGTCTATTTTTTTGCTTCCAGAATAGCGTCCAACTTTGCTTCCTAAAAAACCTCGAGGTTTGCTTCCTAAATAACGTCATATTTTTCTTCCTAGCGAGTGTCCTATTTTTCTTCTTAAATGACATCCCCGTTAGCGCCATATTTGCATCCTTAATAGCACCATGTTAGCATCCAAATTAGTATCCAATATTTCATCCATTTTTGCTACCACTTTAGCATCCCATTTTGCACCATGTTTTACTTCCAAATATGTGCCAATTTTCGCTTCCAAATTTGCACCAATTTTTGCTTCCTCTTTTGCATCGTGTTTTGCTACCAAAATGACGCCAAATATTTCTTCTATTGTTGCACCATATTTTGCTTCCAATGTAGCGCCATGTTTTACATCCAAAGTAATGTCTTATTTTGCTACCATATCAACGCCATGTTTGGCTTCGTCATTAGCGCCATGTGTTGCATCCTTTTTAATGCTTAGTTTCGTGTCTTATTTTTATACCATGTCAACGCCATGTTTGGATTCATCATTAGCGCCATGTGTTGCATCATTTTTAATGTCTAGATTCGCATCTCTCATTTTTTTGTCAATAATTTAGTCGTTTTTAGTAGTTTTATATACAAATTTTAGGCATTTTGTTTAGTCACTTATCTCCCATTGTTTGGTCACTTATCTCTTATTTTTTGCTTACTAGTTTAGTTCTTTGTAATTGATATTATGAGATCAATAGGGCATGGAGGAATCAAACCACCAACCTCTTGCTTGTAAGGCAGGCGCTCTTCCATTGAGCTAGCACCCTTTAAGAATCTGGGAACCTAACTTATAGAGTCTTTTATAATTGTAAAAATGATCAATACACAAATTTGAGTACCTAATGGTTGGAAAATGATAATATATCTTCTTACTGCCCACAACAAGTTCTTAAATAAACTTCTAAATTCATAACTAATCTGATCTCCAACTAAATCAATGCTATAACATTAGAGGAGGCATCATAAACAACTAATGGATCATCTTACTACCCACAAAAAGTTATTAATAATAAACTTCTAAATTCATAACTGATATGATCTCCAACTGAATCGGTGCTATAACATTAGATGAGGCATCATAAACAACCAATATCGCTACATGGTAAATCCCTAGAAACTTTGTACATGGTTCCATGATCTTATTCTCTGGCTAAACACCTAAACACCTCAACTTTGAGCTTGAAACAAATTATTTTGGATATATATCTAATCTTTAAAATGCTATTGATACAAGGGCCCTCATGCTGACATCAAGGATGTCTATATTTGATGTATGGCCCATTTCCATTATCTTAGTACACACTCCAACATGTTCATATTACGAACAAATTGAATTCACTACCAAATTGAGACATAAACTGATGCAGTGTTGTTACATTGAAGGAACCTTCATCACTAACAAATATGTCACTACAGGGCCCAGGCATGATTGCTCAAAACAGGGTGCTTAATTCCACATTCTTAGACACATTGCACACCATAATACAAGAACCTCTTAACATTGGTTGCAACAAAGTTCAAATATTGTATATGGGCACATACATTTATTTTTTTAATCCAAAGCCCGTGCCTTTAGTGTGCTAGGAGATTCTAATGAGCCCTTTCTTAATAAGCTTCATAATCCAAATTAGCAAGTACAAAATACCATAAAATTCAATACCAAATCAAAGTCTGGATACAATAAGATTATCTAAGCTAAACAATCCATGAAGCTCTATAGAAACCAATTGTAATGCAATTACAGCATGGTGCATATGGATACATTGTTTGGGTAAATTCAAGTAGGAAATAAAATATTAGGCCTTTCGAATGCAATAGGAAGATAGGTAATTAAGAGGTTTCTTGTTTTTGGTAATTTCCTCATGGATGGTCATCAATTTTCACCTTTGTTACAAATGAGATCTATCATCCAGAGGGATCCTGCTTTGGCCTCTAAATAAATGCAAGTCATCATGCATAATAGGTGGAAGAGTTCCACCTATATCCTAATATTGTAGAGTGGTTTAGAAAAAACACATTATAGATATTAGAATGTGAGTGTAATCCTGTAGCCTTTCTATATTTTGTTGCACTCAGTCAATCCAAGACAAGCAATTCCAGGGAGGATACATAAATCCCATGGCCAACAAGAGACCATTGGGTAGTAGAGAATGGAAGGGGATATTGTGCATCTTGTTGAAGAAACCAATTTGTTCTTTTGATATAGTATCCACATCCATATGTAAGAGGTTTCAATTTCTAAATAAAAATACATTGGCAAATAAGTTAATGCAAGGAAACCCAATGTATGGGATTTCTCATATGTCGCTATGAATGCAGAAATGATCCACATGCAAGATATTCATTCTTCACTTTAATCCTTGACAGTTTTCATCATTAATTTTCCAAACGTAAAAAAACCACAGTAAGCCAAAATAAAATGAGCTGCTTGTTTACCATACTGGAAAATAACAGATATCAAGCTTACCTCACCAGCAGGGCTATATTTTGCATGGTCAATAGCATGACGCGATGCTCTGCCAATACTTTCCTTTGTCCTTGACAACGTGTCTAGCATTCCTTCAAAAGTGTCCCTGGAAATTGCTGCTTCTGTATCCCCACTAAGTGTCTCTCCAACCAATTTTTGACCTTCTTCACTTGATTCCATATCCATCGTATTTGAAGACCCCACTGCTACACATTAAATCTGCGCCTTCTTGATTCTGTATGAGAAATGGCATCCTTTGTATCCTCAGTTTCCTCACCATCTAAGTGAATTTGGAGTGGTGAACTATGATCTGAACTACTCCCTCGGTTGGTGAAGGACTGGAAATAAACAAAATAGAATTCTCAGTTTCTTCAATTGAAACAGAATGTGGCAGAGTTGCAGAACGTGCTTTTTCTCACTTAGCTTGTGCAACTGCTATAAGCTGCTTCATATATGTAGATGGGGTAGCAATGCCAGAATCATTTGACATAGTTCTGAATTTTACTTCTTTTGCAGCATCATACTTGTAACATAAGACACAATGCTAAGAACATAAAAAGATGAAAATCCCCATCATAATATAATAAGCTTATTTGACTAACCTCAGTGAACATTTATCTACTGGAGATCACATGGCTAAATTGAGTATCACTTAAACTGCATTTTGACCATCAATATAATGTTGGTAGCATTTGCACACAAGTGCACACAAGACAAATATGCAGTCATCTCACTAAGATACAACAATATGCACTACTCCAACCACCCAAGGAGCTCATACTATGCACTACTCCAACCACCCAAGGAGCTCATACTATCATGCTCGATCTCAATTATGTCAATTTGTTTTCCCAATTCTCGATTATCCTATCCAAACATGTTCTCAAAACATAATCAAATCTTTGTCAATCCAAAGGACAACTATGGGGTGTAGTGGCTATATTCTATAGGTTTAATCTCATTGTCTCTTGTATTTGTTTTACCATACTTATATTTCTCTTATTATTGTTTCATGTTTTGTTGTTTCTGTGATATTCCAAGATGTGTTGCATTTCAAATTTTCCTTGATAGAGAGTAAAGTGAACTCACTGCAATTACCACCACTAGAAAACCTATCAAGTTCTGAGCACCAAATAGAAACTATCAAGTGCCAAATAGAATAAAGCACAATTCAAAAGTTGGATTCCCCAATTTGGGAAACATTGAAATGGTGTACAAAATAGAATAAGTATGAACAATAAGGCATCACTCTCTTGCTGATAGAAACATGACTTCCATTCTTGAAATTTTTCTTATAGTAACACATTGATGAAACATTAATTGACATGCCTCGCTTTCCCTTGTAGCTCCTCCAATGATGAATAACATCAAATTCTCTTCAACTATGAAGTTGCACAGTGCATTCACTAGAAATCATTGAAATACAACTAGCACAAGGCTTTATAAATTTCACAAGCATCAAGTAGCATTATCATGAATGGTGGAATACAAGTCCATCTAACTTGGGGTATATGTTATGAGAAACTACAGGAATCCTAGACAGTCAATGGTTACTATTGCTATAGAATCATATCTCTAGATGATACTCCAATGCTTAGCTGAGACATGGAACTATGCAAAATGCTAAGAACATAAAGCACAATTCAGAAGCCAAAATGCTAAGAACATGAAAAGCTGAAAATCCCCATCATAATATAATAATCTTATTTGACTAGCCTCAGTTAACATTTATCTACTAGTGATCACATGGCTATATTGAGTATCACTCAAACTACATTTTGACCATCAATATAATGTTGGCAGCATTTGCACAACAAGTGCACACAAGACCAATATGCAGTCATCTTTGTAAGATACAACAATATGCACTACTCCAACTACCTAAGGAGCTCATACTATCATGTTCGATCTCAATTATGTCAATTTTTCCCCCAATTCTCGATTATCCTATCCAAACATGTTCTCAAAACATAATCAAAGCTTTTTCAATCCAAAGGATGAATATGGGGTGCAGTGGCTATATTCTATAGGTGTAATCTCATTGTCTCTTGTATTTTCTTTACCATACTTATATTTATCTTAATATTGTTTCATGTTTTGTTGTTTCTGCGAGATTCCAAGAGGTGCTGCATTTCAACTTTTCCTTGATAGAGAGTAAAGTGAACTCACTACAATTACCACCACCAAAAAACCTATCAAGTTTTGGGTACCAAATAGACTACTATCAAGTGCCAAATAGAATAAAGCACAAATTAGAAGTTGGATTCCCCAATTTGGAAAACATTGAAATGTTGTAGAAAATAGAATAAGTATGGACAATAAGGCATCGCTCTCTTGCTGATAGAAACATAAATTCCATTCTTGAATTTTTAATTATAGTAACACATTGATGAAACATTAATCGACATGCCTCGCTTTCCCTTCTATCTCCTCCAATGATGAATAACATCAAATTCTCTTCAACTATGTAGTTGCATAGTGCATTCACTAGAAATCATTGAAATACAACTAGCACAAGGCTCTATAAATTGCACACGCATCAAGTAGCATTATCATGAATGGTGGAATACAAGTCCATCTAAATTGGAGTATATGTTATGAGCAACTACAGGAATCCTAGACAATCAATGGTTACTATTGCTATAGAATCATATCTCTAGATGATACTCCAATGTTGAGATGAGATAGGGAACTATGGAAAATGCTAAGAACATAAAGCAAAATTCAGAAGCCAAAATGCTAAGAACATAAAAAGCTGAAAATCCCCACCATAATATAATAAGCTTATTTGACTAACCTTAGTGATCATTTATCTACTAGTGATCACATGGCTAAATTGAGTATCACTCAAACTCCATTTTGACAATCAATATAATGTTGGCAGCATTTGCACACAAGTGCACACAAGACCAATATGCAGTAATCTCACTAAGATACAACAATATGCACTACTCCTACCACATAAGCCAAAATGCTAAGAACATAAAAAGCTGAAAATACCCATCATAATTTTACTTATTTTTCAGCATCATACCTGTAACATAAGCCAAAATGCTAAGAACATAAAAAGCTGAAAATTTCCATCATAATATAATAAGCTTATTTGACTAACCTCGGTGAACATAAATCTACTGGTGATCACATGGCTAAAATGAGTATCACTCAAACCGCATTTTGACCATCAATATAATGTTGGCAGCATTTGCACACAAGTGTACACAAGACCAATATGCAGTCATCTCAATAAGATACAACAATATTCACTACTCCAACCACCTAAGGAGCTCATACTATCATGTTCGATCTCAATTATGCCAATTTGTTTTCCCAATTCTTGATTATCCTATCCAAACATGTTCTCAACACATAATCAAAGATTTTTCAATCCAAAGGATGACTGTGGGGTGCAATGGTTGTATTCTATAGGTTTAATCTCATTGTCTCTTGTATTTGCTTTACCATACTTATATTTCTCTTAATATTGTTTCATGTTTTGTTGTTTCTGTGAGGTTCCAAGAGGTGCCGCATTTCAACTTTTCCTTGATAGAGAGTAAAGTGAACTCACTATAATTACCACCACCAGAAAACCTATCAAGTTCTAAGTACCAAATAGACTACTATCAAGTGCCAAATAGTATAAAGAACAATTCAGAAGTTGGATTCCCCAATTTGGCAAACATTGAAATGGTGTACAAAATAGAATAAGTATGAACATTGAAATGGTGTGCAAAATAGAATAAGTATGAACATTGAAATGGTGTGCAAAATAGAATAAGTATGAACAAATAGAATAAGTATGAACAATAAGAAGGTCATGAATTTAAGAATCAATTGAAGCAAAGAGAGTCCTAATTGAAGTTAATGACCAATCAAAAATCCAAAAGCCACAACCAGTCTCAGATTGTTTGGCATTCTTGCAACCCCACAGAAGATGCTTGATTGCTTGTCTTTTCACAGAGCATAGGCTATCATTATAACCTTTAGAATGAAGCATGGCTATCAGGGACCAACCATTTTGGAACTCTAGCTTTAAAGTATGTACTTGCTTTACAAATGCCCTGAAATTTACAAACCTACCTTAGTTCATGATCTTAGGCCACCCATATTTCATTAAGTCTTTGTTTAATACAAACTCATGTGGGTTCTAATGTAAATATCTTTTGTCCTATAGTCAAAATTCTTACATTGAACCATTTCCAATCGTTTAAAGTGAGACCTTGCACATCTAAGCTTTTTTTTCATAGGATGGTTTGAGGTATGATTCTACAAAGAGCTTATTTGTCTATTGCATGTATTATGTGCCTTTTGCCATGGCTAATCACTCTCCATGGAATCTAGTTTCCTAAAGTCTCATCACTCAAGTATTGCCATGTATGAAATCTTATTTTGTCCAAACTTTAACCTGAGAAAAAAGGAGCTATACATATATGTGTCGTATTCAAACTTTATGTCTGAAAGGGCCTGTCTGCTAAGTCCCTGACACTACAAGGGTCATCAGAATCACAATGAAGTTCTTTAAATACTAGCTTCCAAGCCTGACACACCTGCTTGAGTGATCCTAACATGGGAATTATAAAAGTCTTATCACCAATGATAGTGCCACATAAACCAAACCACCCTTTTATTCCTAGAACATGCATCACCATCTGAATATGATGCCAAACAAGAGTTTTCCAGGGAGAATTTTGAGACATGGCTGTTACAATCTATTTTGATGCTAATTTCCCCTAAGATTTTAGGTCTGTCAACCCTATGCCTCACCGACCATTCTTTTTACATGTAACAAAAATCAAAGTCACATGATTCAAACACAGGATCAACCCAACAAATTTGAAGATCAGGAATATCATTTGGATTCAAGAAAACTAGAAAAAAATCTAAAATGAAACTGATACAAATAGAAAAAGCTAAAAAAATGCTAAATTTTTTACCAAAACAAGAAATTTTTTGTATGGACTCTAGAATTTTCTAGTATGGACTCATCAAGTTTCTGGTATGGAATTGCTGTTGATGTATATGTAACTTCGGAATGTATTCTTATATGTATTTTATATATTGTAACCTGATGTTTATTCCGGGATGTTTCTATTATGTATTTGAGTCATATTGTCTTACCCCAATGTTTCGATCGGGATGATTATTAATGTGAACAAGTCATATCAAGTCATTAGGTAAGTCCCCACAGTTTCGGGGCACTTGGGTTATTATACACTAATTAAGGTGTAGGCTTGAGTAAGTAATTGTAAGTTAAGCCTACATGGTTGAGTGCACTTCAAGTCAACAGAAGAATATAAATAGAGAGTGAGAGTATCTCTATTTATCACTTGTAAATTACATCACTTGCTTTCTCAAGTGTGGCACACCTTTGGAGAAGGAAATACTTTGGCTTGACAGAAGACAGAAGGCTGCTGTTGTGTTGGGAGGTCATCTTACTGTTTTGGGATCACATCTTGTGGTGATACTATCTTAGAGGAAGTTGAGGGGTTTTCTCGATTTATGGTTTCCCCTCCTAAAATATTTGTGTCTCTTGTCTCTTGTGATGTGCTTATGTGATTGCTGTGCTTGTTATTCTCTCAGTGAAAATATCTTAACATAATGCTAGCTTAAATGTGATGAAAAACTAACATGGTATCAGAGCTAACCTGAGAAGAAGACATTATGCAGCTACAAGAACTAGGGATTCCTATTTTGTGGATCTTCCTCCACATATTTTCAGCAAAAGTATGCTAAGATGACTCTCCATTGAAGGGTGCATCTTTCTGTCGATGCGGAATTCAATTTCAAGCATTTTCAGATTCGATGTGGAAATTAGGGATTTCTACAGAAGAGGAATTTTTGGGTGAGACCAGAATAGGATTTTTCTCCTCATCAAAACCGAAATTTAGAGACCTGGATCAATAAATTTGGTTGGGTAAATCTCCGGGAAAGTCAAAGCCTAGTTTGACCCCTAGCTAGGAGAAACCCTAAATACTAAAACTGCTAAGTTTTGGTACAGTCGCTATATTGCAATATTGACGAAGTCTCAGAAGCTAAAAATTTTAGGGGCCGAATACAAAATCCTGATGAACACTGTGTCCAAAAAGCAGCCTCAGAGTCGCTATATTCTGGGAGATATGATCTCTCCAAGTTAGGGTTCCATCCTCTTCCAGAAATCATCCATAAACAGGACACCTGGGGCGATCTGCAATATCTTGGGATACAGAGGTCCAAATGGAATTCCTAAATATGTTCCAGAAAGGGAATGAACTGTAATTTCTGTGGTATGAATTTCAGACTCAGAAGATGAACCAGTGACACGTGGCATTCCATACAACTTCACTGTTCTGAACAGTCCAGTATCAGGTCACCTTGGGAAAAGGATCATAAATCCCAAATGGTGAAACCAATTCTGATGAAACCTATGGTTTTGGATCAGGGACATGCGAGGTTACCTTAGTGAGAAATTTCATACACAGAGGATCAGTAATTTCGGAGATATCACAGAAACAGTAACAGGAATTTCTACAAAAGAAATCAGAAAATTAGGGCTTCCTGTTCCTGGAGTTTCCCTCCAATGTTTTCAGAAAAGGAGTACATTGGACAGCTCCATTTGAAGAGATCTATCTGTTCATCCAATCAGATCTGAAATATTCCAAGTTTTTAAAATTAGGGTTTCTGTGACAAACCCTCGATCAGTGAACTCCGGGACAAGGACGGACACCTCAAATCGGTAAGATCTAATCCTTTGCTATTTCCATTTGAGGTTCTCATTTCAAAGTGATCTATCACATTAGCTTGATGA
>LPNX011198151.1:71487-81487 GCA_001517045.1 Pseudotsuga menziesii
GTGAGTGTTGGCCATTCTATCGAGTAGGACAGATGTAAGGGAAATTGCCACTCTCCGGGAGAGTGGAGGCGCATGGTCAGTTACCATGTAGCTCAGTCAGGGACTGGGGGACATTCTGACGAGGGTGTAGGATTCAGTTCCTACCAGGTCAGATGTGAGTGCACAAATCTCTCATCATTGTGAGCGGATATGGTTCCATCCTGGATGAAAGTGAGAAAATATCTCATCATTATGAGCGGATGTGGTTCCAGCCTGGATGAGAGTCTCCCATCATTGTGAGTAGATGTGGTTCCAGCCTGGGTGAAAAGAACAGAGTTCTTTCATCATTGTCAGCGGATGTGGTTCCATCCTTGATGGGATTGTGCCTTTCTGACGAGTAGGTCAGATATAAGTGCAGAGCCATTTCACAGATGGTAGTTGATTATGCCTACCATGCTGGTGAATGTGAGTGCTGGGCCTTTCTGATGTGATTGTAGTTTACTACATGATCAGATGTGAGTGCTGGGTGTGCCTTTCTGACGAGCAGGTCAGATGTAAGTGCTGGGCGAAGACCTACATGAGGTAGGCCTACAACCAGCATGAAAAAGGGTTGGCTCTGTAGAACTTCCTATGACGAGATAGTACACACATGATGATGACCAGTGGAGATCCAGATCGAGTGATGATCTAGATCCAGCAGTGATGATCCAGATCAAGAGATGATCCAGATCCAGATCCAGATCGAGTGATGATCCAGATCCAGTCCAGAGATGATGATCTAGATCGAGTGATGATCCAGATCCAGTGATGATGATCTAGATCGAGTGATGATCTAGATCCTGTGATGATGTTCTATGATGATCCAGATCGAGAGATGATCTAGATCCAGATCCAGATCAAGTGATGATCCAGATCCAGTCCAGAGATGATCTAGATCCAGTGATGATGATCTAGATTGAGTGATGATCTAGATCCTGTGATGATGTTCTATGATGATCCAGATCGAGAGATGATCCAGATCCAGATGACTTGAAGATGAAGATGACTTGAAGATGAAGATGACTCAGATGATCCAGTTGATACAGAGAAGAAGACCAATGATGAAAAATTGTTTCGAAAGAATACCTTCCTAGTTAAGAGGGAGTGTTGATGTATATGTAACTTCGGAATGTATTCTTATATGTATTTTATATATTGTAACCCGATGTTTATTCTGGGATGTTTCTATTATGTATTTGAGTCATATTGTCTTACCCCGATGTTCTGATCGGGAGGATTATTAATGTGAACAAGTCATATCAAGTCATTAGGTAAGTCCCCATAGTTTTGGGGCACTTGGGTTATTATACACTAATTAAGGTGTAGGCTCGAGTAAGTAATTGTAAGTTAAGCCTACATGGTTGAGTGCACTTCAAGTCAACAGAAGAATATAAATAGAGAGTGAGAGTCTCTCTATTTATCACTTGTAAATTACATCACTTGCTCTCTCAAGTGTGGCGCACCTTTGGAGAAGGAAATACTTTGGCTTGACAGAAGACAGAAGGCTGCTGTTGTGTTGGGAGTTCATCTTACTATTTTGGGATCACATCTTGTGGTGATACTATCTTAGAGGAAGTTGAGGGGTTTTCTCCATTTATGGTTTCCCCTCCTAAAATATTTGTGTCTCTTGTCTCTTGTGATGTGCTTATGTGATTGCTGTGCTTGTTATTCTCTCAGTGAAAAGATATTAACATAATGCTAGCTTAAATGTGATGAAAAACTAACAATTGCCATCTTCGTTTATACTAGCTGAATAATTGTCAAATATTGGAAACCCTCCCCGCTGTTTACTGAGTATGGTTAGCTCATTTCAGCAGTAAGTTTGATTTAGTGAGTATTTTGACTCCTCACTGAGTCTGTAATAATATTAGAAAAACTACAACAACGTTTGAGAATGCAACATTAATCTACAAAAATGTTTTTGATCCCCACTGATATCTTCAATAATATTAAATCAACTACAAAAACCTCCAAGGATGCAACATTTATCTACAAAAATGGTTTTTGACCTTTGGGTGGATACTGCAGGTATACAGATCTTCCTTCCTTGGATGCTTCAAATTGCTACAATAGCCAAAGAGCTATCATTTATTTACAACTATTAATACCCCAGCTTAAACCAATAGTCATTAGTAGGTCATTAAGGGCATTTTGCGTTGTCTTACAACACCATTCACATGTCATTTTCTATTCAACAAGTGCATAAATTATCCTTTTCTCCTTTATTTTGACTCCACTGACCTGTTTTGGCTGGGCTGTATCAGCTTTCCCATAGGAATTGGATTGGCTGTAATTTCCAATAATTGTGTGTCAATTCTGCACTATATAATACAAATAGCTAGTTCAGCTATTTACCAAGGCATGCAAAATAAAAGGTGGGAGTTGGGATATAGAAAGATAATCCAAGTAAAAAACTAATCAACCTAACGTATTGCAGCCACAACTCAACCTAAACAAGTTTACCTTCTACAAGAACATCATCTTTCTATGTTCCCATAAATGGAGCTGGGGCATAACCTTCCATCAAATTAATTATTGAAAGAGAGGATAAGGAAGAAACTGATAGGGTTATGGGTAAGGATTTCCCATCAAGCAAATTGCCATTTAGCATTTCCAATCCATTCTACCCTACAGTGATTCATGTTGCTGATGTTATTGACTAGGATTAGAAGAGCCCTAATATGAGTTATGACAAGTTGAGGTGAGCAATGAAAATGGACAAAATCACTACCAGATTGAAGGACCTTAAAAATCATGGGAAACGACTAAGGTGCACAATAATGGCTTATAGTTATAAGAATAGAAGGTGAAAGACCTTCCAACTTTCTTGGTTAATTGTCCCAAGGAGGCACAGTTTATTAAATACAGTGATGCATTTCCATATATTAAACATGTGGCATTGATATGTTAATTTTTGGATAAATTCATCCAAAATATAGGTGTGTCGAATGTTTTACACTTCTAATTAATAAAGAATCACCCCACATTGTTTTAAACTCCATGTGTTGCCCCTTATATCAGTTTAAGTTTTGAGGATATAAGAAAAATTTCCTATGTTAAGAATGATTGAATCAGTGAGGAACATCACCTTACAAGTAATATAATTCATGCATGGAATGAAAGAAAACAACAAAGGAAACCCATCTTCTTACCATCAACATACTGACAGGGTAATTGTACCCCACCATCCTGGCCACATGCATAGTAACCACTTAGATGGAGGTGTCCCTTTACAGGTTCCACTACCAAGGCCCTTTTGAACCAGGATGTTGTTTCACCAAGTGCCTACACAAATGAATTCAACGTTTAGAAATAATATTTTTTAATAAATCCATACAACTCTCTTGTATGGAAATAAAATATTATACTCAATATTAAGTTGAAAGATAGTGAGTATAGATTGATGAACTAGTTCACATTAGAATGTAGATGTTCGAAATTTAAAAGAAATATGATAGTTAGGTTTTAAAATAGACAGCAAGCTTCAAATCTTCATATTGATGTCATGGAATGTGACGGGTCATTCAAGAGGTGGGAGAAATACCTCATACAATCAACCCTTCAATACAACCAACTAAATATCATTATTGAAAGAGTCAAAAGTCAAACAACTTTCAACTTCAACTCTTAATCATGGGAGTTGCAAGGGAGAATACCTCTGTATGATAATAAAGAGGAATGCAATCAGGGCTCAATCTATGAACTAGCATCTTTGCCATCCCCCCACATCATTCAGTAAAGGGGGTGACAATGCTACTAGATGCTACTGGATTACCAAATTACTAATATAAATATAGATTGTGAAATGGTCTTATTCACTCTACTCACCTACATCCCAGAAGGTAGAATGCAAGTCTGATACTTTCTACCATAAAGTATATTATTGTGGGGATTTTAATAATAATGGAAAGGTGTGAAGAGAGAGTTGGAGAACAAATGACCACAGTGGGTGCATCAAATAAGGAATTTTGGAACCACTGCGAATTGGCAATAGACTATCAGATGTCATTTGGAGACAATAACATCTAGCAACAGATGGATGATACACTTGATAAAAATGACAAAAAGGAAATGAGAGGATCCATGCTACAATTTATGCTAGATTGGATATAGATTTTATTCCAACTTGTGGTAGGCTACTTTTCCAGCAAATCTACTTGCTTGGTCAGATTAAAATTTTAGTAATAAGATGTGGTCAACGCCTTTATAATGGCATTAGAAAAGGGATACTAATGGATCCAAGTGCCTTCCACACAGTACAAACTACCTATAGACTCTACATTTCTCTTTTAGAGTTGTAGAAGTCCATTGAAGCAATCACCAGAATAAAGCATTTGGTGCCCTGAGGCCCCTCACAAATAGGTGACTCACATTAGATACAATGTATGTTATTCTAACAACAACTAAATTTCTAAGAGAATGGGATAGAATGACCCCTAGAACTAAGCATAACAAAAAAATCAAGCCCAGGGAACAACTTCAACTGACCACCCAAGAGATGGAGCAGAAAACCTTTTCAATATAGGGAAACAACAGAAGACTAGAGAGTTAGAGAGGC
This sequence comes from Pseudotsuga menziesii, assembly GCA_001517045.1. Classification (NCBI taxonomy): domain Eukaryota; kingdom Viridiplantae; phylum Streptophyta; class Pinopsida; order Pinales; family Pinaceae; genus Pseudotsuga; species Pseudotsuga menziesii. The sequence continues at coordinate 76,064 of LPNX011198151.1, forward strand.
AACTCTATTTTTTAAGAATATCAAGCTAAAGGGACTAATATTTGACCCACAATGGATGGCAAAGACACCACTAAATTCTACTTTCAGTACTTGAAGAAAAAGAATTGCACTAAGAGGATATCAGATCTCAAACATAGGCAAGAGGGACTAGCCAAATATGAAGCTCGTATAACAAAGATATGTCAAAACCATTTTCATAGGATCATTATGTCTCCAACATACAATAGTATGCAAGAAAGAAGTGAAAGAGAAAGTGAGGCAAATCATCCCAGTAAAGGTTGCAGCATTTGTGTGGAATTTTCTCTCTAGAGTCCAAACCTCTAGATTGATTTATTGAAAATTGATGATATTCCACCATGGGAAAACACGTGAATATGTGATTGAATAAAATTATTCCAAGTGGTTAGAAGACAAGCCAACATAAGACTTCTTTAAGGCATGGCCTTCGAGGAATCCCTTGAAAAATATCCCAGTGCCTAAGACACATGAACAGTGATTGGAGAAATAACCTTCAGGTTGATATTGAAGATGAGTTATGGGATGGAAATATCTCAATGGATGGAGTGAGAAAAGTAGGTTAGCAATGCAAACTTGAGTGGATAAGGTCCTGCAAAAGTAGATTGAATCCCAGACAAGACTTCCCAATCATCTATTAACTTAGACAAGATGTCCATAGCACTTTCATAAATGGAAAATGAAAAATCTTAGGTTAGATGAATTGCCATTGAGCTTTCGAAGACTACTTGGAACTCTGTTGGCCCAAATCCTCTACAGATATACAAGGAAGAAATCTGAAACAATAGTGTTATTAAATTCATAATCAAGGCTGGTGACCCGAAAGTAGAATTGATTTCAAATTGAAGGGCCATCATGAAATAAAATGTATCTTTTAAAAATAATTGCAAAGGTCCTTGCTCTTAGAATTATTCTGGGGTAGATGTCTAGGATGCGATGCCTTGTTCATCAAAATTGACTTTGAAAAAGCTTATGATGGAATAAGTGGACCTTTATCCTAGCCATGCTACGACATTGGGATTTGGCTCCTTCTTTCTCTGGACAATTTGGCCTGCCTTTCCATCATTAGATGCAAATGAGGATGTGAGCAAGTTACAATTTGACCAAATCAATCAGCCAGTTTTCCATCAATCCCTGGCCTCTATATCATGGGAAAAAGGTTTGAGGTATATAATTGCAACAAAAGTGGGCCTAGGTCTAATCAAGTGAATTCCCTTTCCTGAGCCAGAAGTAGGTCAAAGAGTCAAAAGGCCACTTCCCACATGACTCACTTCTTACAATCTTGAAGGATCAAGAAGCTATTTCCAGAATATAATCTAAATGCAGATGAAAATGCATGGACTATCAGGCTATATGGAAAGCACGAATGTCACTTAAGTAAGCAGTTTTAGGGCGGGATGATAAATAACCAAATAATAGCAGTCAAAACTAGACTTCATAAATCAGGACTGACAATGCAGGATGTCTTTTGAGGTCATAGAGTACAATCAGGCATGGAAACACCTGCTCTGGTTAAATGCATGATTTTAAAACTAAGTTAGCTACACAATGTTCAATTAGAATGAGGTTGTGCAAGAAATATATTTACTTGCTAGAGATCGGTGCTAGGAAGAAATATTGGTACTATTCGCTAATTTTGGGACAAGATGTCATCTCAATATGCATTGGGCCATGCAGCTATCCAATAAGAACACTGTGATGTTAGTATTTTTTTGTGTATGACAAGATGCATGCTTTCCAAAAAATTGGAAGGGAAGAAGAAAGGCTAAGTTGTATTTTTCTTGGCTTTTGTCAAGTAACAAAAAACAATACAAGCAGTAATATTACAAAGGTTCTTCAATCTCATTTTACCCCATGAACAATATTTCTAGTGGGTACATAACAGAGAATTCTCTTCAATGTTAGTCATTGGGAATATTCAAACCTGAGCCATGGGAAGTAAGGATCATGAGCATGCAAAATAAGTTGCATCTTTCCATAAATATTATTCAAAGAAACAAGAAATCTTGTATGAACTTTTCTTGTCTTTTGAATACATCTTGTATGTACTTTTCATGTCAAGTAACAAGAAAAAAATTGCAATACAAGCAGTAATATTACAAAGTTTCCTCACTCTTGCTGTACACCATGGATAGTCTTTCTATTTGATATACAAAATGCTCTTCAATGTTAATCATTCAAAATATTCAAACCTGTGATTCTTGAGTCATGGGCGGTAAGGATCATAAGCATGTAAGTTTTCTTATTGTAGCTAAAATATAATTTCAAAAATAAAATACATCATTTTTTTCTAACCAAAAACAAGCTGATATAGATCAGTTAGTCTCAACTATACTGTTGGTTGGAGTATATTTCCAAAAAGAGTAGTTAAGAGATATCCAAAAATCATAAATTTCTATAGTACTACAACATCCATTAAAACAACATATAAAACAGACAAGTTTAGAGCTTCTTACACTATCAAAACATACCATGCAGCATCACAACATGTTATCATTACAACTTACATGCAATAGAAAGAAATGTGCAAAACCACAAATCTCTACAAGGGTATGTCAAAAGTTAAAAATGAGTATGTAGTTTCACACCATACATCATAGGAAACATGTGAAAACAATGAATTCTCAAAACTACCTTTCCTCTTCAAAATGATACTAGAAACCTCAAACCCAAGGATTTAGACTTAAATCATAAATTCTAATGAAAAGCTTCAGTGGCACAGTTAAAAATCCATCTCTAAGGATTCAAAGTGCTTATGTTTTTCATAATGCAAGATTGACATTTTGTAATTCAACAAACATATCAGGAAGCAAGTTTAGAAGACAAAGTGGTGAAAGCCCATGCTGCACAAAAGGCATTCTATAATTGGTCAACTTTTACTCCTTGTAATTATATATCTGAGAATAGCATACAGAGATATCAACACCAATTCCATTATCTCCAATAAAGCTAGGTCATAATGATCAGGCTTATTCAGTAGGGTAGGGTCAATGCTTATTAGCTAAGATAGGGTGAACATGGTAGTCCAAATAATTGAACCCTCTAGAATGATTTCCAGCAACCTTACAAGTGTTTCAGCTCCAAGACAATCATTGGTCTGCGGCCTGGGAGTGTGCTGGCAGTTTTTGAATCCAATTTCCATCCTAAATTTGACCTATTCTCTTGGGTGTTGCTCTTAAAGGCTAAATATCCCTTCTAAAATGGACAAAGAGAATGGAGAGGAGAGACTCAGACTTGATATAGCTCTATGATCATCTTCAACCCCCTTCTCTAAAAATATGTCATGCAAATAAGAAAATAAGGGGGTTGTTGGAATCCATGCAAACAAGAAAATAACACAAAATGAAAATCAATTCTACTAGTCCACAATATAGCTTCTTGGTATCATAATATGAGAAGGATTTTCCATAAATCCAATTCCAATCCTTTTAGATAAAGCCTCGAATATTAGGTTTTACTATCTTGTAGATTACCCCATGTATGAGCTCTCTCTTAGAAAACCTCTTATCTGCACAATTTGGGAGTATACCCAATATGACCTATTGGTGTTGTAAAGGTCTAGTTTGATTCTTCTGCAATATCCCATCCATTTCTAGGTCCCTCACGACATTAACTACATTAACAAAAGGATTAGGCCACTAGAATGTTGCCTCTATTAGTTCTTGCAAGAGCTAGGGTCAGGGATAAATCATCTATAAAATGCAATTACTGGTTAGTATATGCCTCACCATCCCTAGCCCAACTAATTTGGGCTATTGTATGGGTGTCCGTAGCTCGATAGGGAAGCCCCAACAAGGAAATTTGAACTCAAGGTCCCTAGTGTACTTAATTGTATTAAATAGATGCACCTCTAAATCACGCTTGTTAGTACTGGGTTGCTTCCTTATTTTGCTTTCTTTTACTCAACAATATTGTGCTGCCATATTGCCTCAACTTCTAAGAATTTAGTCACTCTTTGGATTATTGCCTATTTCCAATAATTCTATCCCGTGCCATGAGTGGGCTACAAATGGGCCAAGGAATAGATCAATATGATTCGAGAATACAATTGGTGGCTAGTAGACTGTGGGAGTGACAAATAAAGACAATCCATCAATGATAATCCTTATGCATGTATACTAAATAATAATTGATTCAAAATAAAATTTTAATGATTCAAACAACTTATTAGGGGACTCAAAATAATTATTTTTTATCCAATGGAAATGCCATAAAACTAATTGACATCACCTAAAGACAATATTGCGAATGTTGTCAACATTCATTCTCCATGGGAGGGTCATTAATATCCTCCAAGAACACTCTATGTTGAAGCAAAAATATTACAACACTTCCCCTTATTCCATCATCACTTTGAAGAGAAATTTGGGCAACATGAGGCCAAGGCAAAGTAAGAATGTGAGTGGACACATATTAGCTTCTCACACTTTTTGACAACAAATTGGTAGCATACTACCTTATATTGAAGAGATACTCCTGGCCTAGCTAGGGCACACATTCCTACTAAGGTCATCCTCAAAGTATATGAGTCTAGTCTAGCTAGTCCTAGTAGGACTCTGAATTAGCCTAAACCCTAGCTAAGAGAGGTTACAACAGCCCACTTTAAGGATGAGGGAGGTCATCACAGTCCATGGCCCATCTAGGAGAGATCATACATAGTCACAATCCATTAGGATAAACCTTACATAGTCACAAATAAGTTTTAGCATCCCCAGAGGGATGACACCAAAGATAATAGTCCAAGAGTATCCCATAGAACTGAACACAACCTATATTTTCAGCAGAAAAATGGTCTTGGATCAACCTAAAACAGTCACGGGTCAGCTTCATAGAGTCTCGGCCCAACATGGAAACAGAAGATACACCACACATTCCATGGGTCAGATGCATAAGGTCACAACTCAACAAGAGAGACACCACACAGTCCACAAGTCATATGCATAAGGTCACTTCATGGTTCATGGTTCATAAGGTCACTAAATGGTTCATGGTTCATAAGGTCATTTCATGGTTCATGGTTCATGGTCTTTTCCAATGATGCACATCCACTTAAAAATAGGCTACTTGGGGGCTTGACGAATTTGGGCCAATTGTAATCCTCTTGGAGCTAAATAGAAGCAATTTCACCTTAAAAAACACATACATGCATCCATTGCTTTGGTTTAAACACCAAAAAACACAAACTTGCATCCATCGCTTGGGTTTAAACACTAATATCTGATAGGGTTTGATTTCTTGTGCAGGGTTTTAGAGAATCCTCGTGCAACAACCAGGTTTTGCAATTATAGGATTAAGAAGAAAATATTGGCACATATTGGGAATCGAAAAGGATGCCGATAGCCATTGCAATCGACACAATGGAAATAAAACCCTATGAAAATCTATGAACATTCACACAAACCCTTGGAC
>LPNX011198151.1:86021-128916 GCA_001517045.1 Pseudotsuga menziesii
CCTCACAACCTCTATTACTTGTTATTAGCTCCAATATCTCAAGTCCTGCAATATAAAGAAGTATTATGACAAGCATCATCATCATGGACATCAACGTTATCATCATCGTCATCATCAATTCCGTATGGTACATAAACCTCATCTTGATCATCATGCTCATTATCATCATCATCGTCAGCATTAAGTACATCAAATCATAGTCACCATTGTCATTATGGTCACTCATATGCCATTAGTGTTCTTAATCACTCATTGCCATTAGGATTCATGTCATGTAATTGTTAAGGTCATTTATATGTCGTTACAGTCATTTTGATGATAATAGGGTCGTTTATATGTCGCTACAGACATTTAGGTGCCACTAGAATTAATTAGGATCCAAAAGTGCTACCACATGCATATTCATCGTTGACATCCATATCGTCATCATCATCATACAATAAATCAACATCATTGTCGTCGTCATAGTCATCATCAATGTTATCGATAATATAGTTGCAATAATAATGAGAAAGGAGCCCTACTACCTCACAATAATGGATGATATAGTCTTATACTTATCAAATCACATCCATACGCTCCATCATAATTATTGTAATGCACCATCATCATGTTTTTAGGGTCAATCAGGTGCAATTAAGGTATATCAAATGTTGTTGGGGACACTCAAATGGCATTAGAGCAATTTAGGTGACATTAAGGTAATTTAACCTTCATTAGGATTAGTCAAGATCCAAAAGTGCTATGATTATGATCATTTAAGTGCCACTATGATAAGTCAAGATCCAAAAGTACTATCACATGAATCATGATCATTGACAATGGCTTTGATAATCTGACGTTACGTCAGACATTTTCTGAACACAATTCCTAGCTCTAAACCTAGTGCAATTCCTATCTAGGTTCTTTCAAAATTTATGGCATTATTCCAGGCGCTATATCTGGCTCTATACCTAACGCTATGTTGGATGTTTTCTAGGCGCAATTCTTGGCTCTATAATTGGTGCTATGTTGGATGTTTTTCCTGTCGAAATTCATGGCGCAATTCCTGTCACTAAACCTGGATTAATATATGGTGCTATGTTATTCATGATGTTTTTTTGGAGGCTATTATGGGCATCATATGGGATGCTTTTTTTGGATGTTAATTGGGATGCTAATTGGGATGATAATTATGATGATAATTGGGACACTAATTCGGACGTTAATTGGGATGCTAATTATCATCCAAAATAGAACAAACTTCTAAAAAGGGATGCTAATTGGGATGCTAATTGGGACATTATTTGAGACACTATTAGGGACGTTAATTGGGACTCTAATTGGGATAGTAATTGGGATGCTAATTGGGACGCTAACTGGGATGCTAATTGGGACGCTAATTGGGATGCTAATTAGCGTCCAAAATAGCACCATCTTTTAAAAAGGGATGCAAATAATGCCATTAAAAGTGCCATCCCGTGGAAAAGCATCCACTTTGTCCAAAAAATGATGAAAAATACACTAAAAGTGATGGTGGATGCTAAAAAGGAAGCTAAAAGGGATGCTAATAACAGGGTTTTGTTGTAGTGAAAATAACATATAACAAATTTGCAACAAATTTATAAGTAATTTAAAATAACAAGAGAAATACCTCAATATAAAAATGGTGAAGAATTTCTAAACTGAAGCAAGCCTTCATCTTCTCCTCAATTTGATTCCATGTTAATTGCCCAAAGCGAGACCAAGGTTTTAGCTCCCAACCAACTAGGGTTCTGGCCGACTCCCTAGCCCCAAGAGCCATCCACCTAGCCTCTTGGCCCTCCGTGCCCGAGACCCCAAAGAACATAACAATGGTGCACTAGTAAGAAACGTATATCCTTCCAAGAGATCTCAAACTCTTCCAACACTTCCAAACTTCTCATCCTTACAATATCTCAAATTCCCCAATCCCTTCCAAGACTCTCACAAAATATCTTCAAGAAAAGAACCTCCCTCTTCCAACCTCAAGTCGCCTATTTATAATTCAAAAGTCATCCTCCTCCTCCTTATTCATCAATAAATTCCAATATAATAATTTCCATGCTCAATAAGTTTATTTTCTCAAATATATAACAATTTGATTTAAATAAATAAAATATTAATAAGAACCAGGTTTCAAAGTCTCATTTGTCATGCTACTATCTTAAATGCAACTATGAAAATTCTTTTCTAAACTTTATGCAACCTTATCTATTCATTTATTTGCATTATTCTCTCATACATAAGTCAAATAATATATTTCTATATATTTTATTATATTATGATATATGTCATATTATATGTATATTATCTAATAATGCAATTAGTTTATTTAAATATAAACTATAAGAAACAAGTCAACAAAATCATACTACCATATCTATATCTATATCTATCTATATATATATATATATATATATAATAGTTATTTATACTTTCTATACATAAGTAATACTACAATGATTCATCAATCAACCAATCACAACAATGTGCTCACGAATTGACGTATACATGGCCAGTGCACACATCTTAAGCGTTGTTAGTTTTCTAAGTTATTTTTGTAAAAATAATAGATCAATGCTATGAGAAATGATGCTAAGAATAAGCACAAGGAATAGATATTGCTACTAAGAATTCTCACAAGCATACACAGGAAAAATAGAGAGAAGAAAAGAGACCGAATCACATGAATGAAGAGATGAATATTGGTGTGTATCCCTCCATTGACTAATGATGAATAATAGTGTACATAAATATTACATCCCTCATAGTAAAATCGAATTGTATGGAAACAACTCATAAAGCTTAAAAGGCTGACTTACCAAAATATAGAAAATCCCCATAGGTGGCTAAAGCACTTCCCAAATCTATCAAGGACCTAATGAGTTGGAAAAAGAATGACTGAGTTGTCAATGATATGGAAAAATCATGCTAATCCTAGAAAATGGAGAAAAACTAATGGAGGATGGGTTGGAAACAAAAGCTCCCAGTTTCCTAGTTGACTAGCTTTTATCTTATCCATAGAAAAGCAGGAAAAACAAAATAAAGCAGAATCTCTTGTAAAGTATTGTATACTAATTCTGGATGGTCAAAAGGTGGTCAAGATCAACCCAGAATTAGAAATAAATCATTTCTAGGATATCGATGGCATGTATTGACTTTAGGGTGCAAGTGGATGCCAACTAATTAAGCTAGTGGGTGAATAATTAATCAAATAATGATTAATTATTTTATCCTAAGTTGTGAGTGGGTTTGATATATTCCAACATGCCCCTATAATTCTGACTTTATGATGGTATGACAAAAAAAATAGATGCATGTAGGACCCAACAACAAGGCTATGGTCACCCTTTAAAAATTATTATGTGTAGAAAAGTGAGGAAAGAGGCAAAACCACATGGGAAATTCCTCCCTCAAGATAGCACAAGGCACAAAATTTGAAATATGTATTCAACATATCTTCATCTTCACTTTAACTATCTGACTGAACTACTTCTGGATGAAGGACTTGCTGAAGAAATCATGAACTCCATGATCATGCGTTGGAGTGTAGAACCTGCAAGAAGGAAGAGGAGATACTCCTTGTATCGCATCAACTGATGAAGTAGGAGCATTATATGAATGCTTATTTCTGCTGTCAAACTCTAATATGAAAACATAATCTGAAATGGAAAAGAGATATGTGCATACTCCTTTCCAAAGAGTACAAAAATTAAGACAAATTATTTCGCACCCAATTCCCTGAATAACTGCAAAATTGTGATGTGAATCACATGTCAATATTCCAATCTGGTGTAGCACCTATATAGATATGATATGAGGCTGATAAAACTCTGACATATAATAAATATTAGCATATGGAACAGCAAAGACAAAGGCTTCAGTGGCTCCATGAGGATATAGGGCTAGACTAGGAAAATTATGAGCAACTGGGGAAAACTGATAGGTGTAAAAATATGAATGATGGATGGGGATAAGATATAAACCATAAGTGTTTATAAAAGATCCAATTTTTTTTAATATCATTCCAAATATTAATAAGGACATGGATAACCAGCCACTGAAAGATAGGAAATACTTCAAACCATGTAAGATAAATATCACTGCATAAGAGACCAATGAGGAATCAACTAGTGATTTGGGGATTTGTATAGTCTTAGGATTATTCAAAGGTATGGTAGATGGTAAGGATGGTGGAATGATATGTGTATCAACCTTAAAATATGATTCTAAATCAGAATCCAAAGGATAACATATAAGAATATCAGTAGACTCATGGAAATACACTTGTAATGAATCCTCTGTATGAAAGGAGGAAATAATGGGATGTTCACAATCTTCAAGGAGGTTCTGAGTATCGATGACAAGAACAAAGGAGGAGATGCTGAAGCACATTAGATCAAGTAAGGTAAGTGGTATGACACAAATAAGGCTTGATTTGGCTAAGCAAACATCCTGGAAATCACTAGGTTGCGCACCATCAAGGAGAGAGGTATGCACAAAGTGTGAAGGATCTGGCACATAGATCTCAAAATCTAAGAGAGGAGATTTAGATAAAAATGAATGGGTTATAGGATCATAATCAATATCAGTAGAAGCTCCATATGTTACTTCTTTTTCATCAATAGTATCACAAGAAGAAATATCACCTTCAAGAGACATAGAAAAGGATGGCTCTTCAATATTTGCTTCTTCATTGAAGGAGGAAGCATTCGAATCAATGAGGGAAGCAACAACATGAAATGTATGTGAAACTTATTCATCATTATCAAATTCATCATAGAATTTAGAGGCCAATAAATCTTGAGAGAGAGAACAAGAGGAGATGCTAGGTTCGCTCCATGCTTCATCTTCAATTTCCCACAAACCAAAAGCTTTGTCCAAAATTTCCCAAAGCTCAAATGGAAATTCAACAGAATATATGAGATGATATATATTTGGAGACATTCCCAAACACATAATTCCATAATCTCTATCACAATTATTTATCCAATCAATCTTCTCTTCATAATACTTAGGTTCACTTAGTGCACCAATGGAGACATCAAAGAGACATTGCCTCTTCAAGTATGCACTCATCTTTGGATTCCAATCAGCATAGTTGAAAGGATATAGTAGAGTAAATCTTGAATCCATATTGAATTTTTTGATATGATCTAGTATATACTCTCTGCAACCTGCAAAACAAACTAGGATAAAATATTGTAAGCTAGACAAGCTCTTCTTCATAGAGGGATAGGAGACTGGAAGCGCTCCTCAACTCTATAGAAATTAATAAGCCTTGCTTCTGTATAAGATGACAAGGTTGTGCTCCTTGTATCTATGATACCATGTAGAAATAATAGATTAATGCTATGAGTAATGATGCTAAGAAAAAGCACAGGAAATAGATCTTTCTACTAAGAATTCTCACAAGCATACACAGGAAAAATAGAAAGAAGAAAAGAGACTGAATCACATGAATGAAGAGATGAATATTGGTGTGTATCTCTCCATTGAATAATGATGAATAATAGTGTACATAAATAGTACATCCCTCATAGTAAAATCTAATTGTATGGAAACAACTCATAAAGCTCAAAAAGGTTGACTTACCAAAATATAGCAAACCCCCATAGGTGGCTAAAGCACTTCCCAAATCTATCAAGGACCTCACGAGTTGGAAAAATAATGAGTGAGTTTTCAAGGAGATTTAAAAATCACACCAATCCTAGAAAATGGAGAAAAACTAATGGAGGATGGGTTGGAAACAAAAGCTCCTAGTTTCCTAGTTGACTAGCTTTTATCTTATCCATAGAAAAGCAGGAAAAGCAGAAAAAGAAAAATAAAGTAGAATTTGTTGTAAAGTCCTGTATACTAATTATGAATGGTCAAAAAGTGGTCAAGATCAACCCAGAATTAGAAATAAATCATTCCTAGGATATAAATGGCATGTATTGACTTTAAGGTGCAAGTGGATGCCAACTAATTAAGCTAGTGGGTGAATAATTAATCAAATAATGATTAATTATTTTATCCTAAGTTGTGAGTGGGTTTAATATATTCCAACAATTTTACGTAGGATCTTTATCTAAAATAATAACAAGAACAACAATACATCAAAGATACAAAAGAGACACAAGACATAGAGATTTCCATCAGGGAAACTATAAAGGATAAAACATGCAAAATTTCTCAGAATAGTTCCGTCACAAAGATAAGATGACAAGATAATAACCCAAGAACAATATGTCTGCAGCAGCTCTCTGTCCCTCCTCTTCCTCTCTCTCCTAAAGCACACATGAGAGAGCAAGTGAAGTGTATATCAAATGAGGAGGGGGTCCCCTATTGATATTCTTCTGTTGAGTTGTTAACTCATCCAATAGGTCGCCTAGGTTATTTGTGGGATAAACCTACCAAAGAATACACATACTAATACATTTTACTTTATTTAACCTTGGGACTATTTCCCCAACTTACAACGAAGGGTTTACCTCAATGAGGATACACAATGATGACATCCCCAAAGGAGGAACACACATCCCTGATGGAGGTACAATAATATACAATAGTAATATACATAGAAATATCTTCCGAAGTTACAATTGCAACAACAGTCCCTCTTAACTAGGAAGGTATTCTCTAACCACTGTCATCAACACATTTGGTCATCGTCAATGAGTCATCATCGTCATTTCTTCCATTGTCCTCATCTTGTCCAATCTATCACATCTATCCATCATAGGAAGTTTCTATAGATCCAACCCTTTTTCATGTTGGATGTAGGCCTAGACCTCATCTAGGTCTTCATCATATCCATGAGCAATCCATCGTGTAGGTATATACCAGGAACATTGTTTACATTTCCACTGCAATAACCTGTGTCTCCTTATTAACACCCAAAAAGTGTTCACTACCTCATCTACCCCATTACATGGCTCACTTGTCCATTTTCCTACCATATTTCCCTTAAGAACCCATAAAACCATTTAAAATGCCTCCAAAAGGCCAAAAAACCCCTCTTTCCTCCAAAAATATCCAAAATTCCTCTAAAAAAGAAAAATCCCCAAAAAGGGAAGAAAAAATATAAAATAATGAGGAAAAAAGAGGAAAAGAGGAAAAAACCCTAAAAGCTGCCCTAAACCATATGGTTTCCAAAAACCATGGGCCAACACTCCACCACTAAAAAACTATAAATAAGTGATGGAGACCCCTTATTTCAGATCCACAATCACAAGTATCCTTACTCTGCCAAAATTGCTCTTGAAACCCTAGCTCACCCTTTGAGCTACTTTCACCATTGAGAGCCCCTTTTGGCCCATTTCTACCACCAGAGAAAGAGAAGGAGCAGCTGGAGCTCGGAGCAACCTCTCGGATCGGCACAAAGGGCTTCACCAACCTCCACATTGGAGGTAATATCAATAAAAAACCATTCTTTATATTTTGCTGTTTTGTTTCATGAACGTGTTCTAGATTAGTTTTTATTCCTGTTTAGCATTTTTATTTCCATTTTACTGAACTACTACTAAGGAGTCCATTCTCCTTAGTAGGTGCTCATTTGCACAAGCTAGGGGTAAAACCCTAGCTACAGTTTTGGCGACTCCGCTGTTTTATTTTCTGCAATAGTTTTTGTTTTTTCCTTTCGGCTGCCGCTTTCGGCCGCCGTAAACCGCATTTTTTTCTTCCGCAGTCGCGGACCGACCGCATGTTTCATGCCTTTACCTGCGACCAGACCGCAACTCTTATAATTTTTCCTGTGCCCTACCGCCAGATTCAAGTCTGTTACCTGCGATCCGGACGCGGCTAATCAGCTGTGTTCTGTAGTCCGACCGTCCCTGTCGGCCATTTTCTTGCGTCTCGGCCGTGACTTTGAGCCCTTTTGCTGCGACCCGACTGCGTCTTTTCCTTCCGCAGTCGCGGCCTGACCACCTCTGTCAGCCAGAAACCCGCAACCCGCCCGCGCCTGCTTTTTTTCAAACACGCGGTTCGACCGCCCGATCCAGCCACATACCCGCGGTCTGATTTCTGCAATTTTTCTTGTATTTGACCCCAGCCCCATTGCTGCCATATTTTCTGTATCTGCACAGCCATCTGTTCTACCTACAGCCCTACTCCCCTATAGCCTTTTCTGCACCATGATTTCTGTTACCTTTTTACAGCATTGTTTTTAAAATTTCAGCATTCTTATTTCAGAAAATTTTGCATGTTTAAATTTTGAATTCAATATTACTGTTAGTTCATCACCTCACGAGCACACACTCTGTCACCTAATTCAAGTGAGACTTAAAAGCTACTTAACTCAAACAACCTTCTAACCCCACTTGGGGAACACAAAAGAATCTTTGTAGTTAGGTAGGATCGGGGGGATAGGCTTCCAATAACACCCCTCGGTTACTTACACTTGAGACATAGTTGTTGTCCAATTAGGGAACCAAAATCCCCTAGTATTTTTTGGCACGGTCACAACCAGTTTACCAGAAGGCCTCTCCCTTAGGAGGGTTGAAGTCGTGAGATTGGTTCCGGAGGCCTGAGTGGAATACCGAACTCCATTCAGTAACTGAAGGGCTACCTTTCGCAGTTCTCGGGATATCCCTGTATAGGGGTATTGCAGTAAAAGGACCAAGCGACATATTTACCTTTCTGGACGTGTCATGAACGGGGTATCTTAGTTGCCATTCTTCTAGGATTGACTTCCCGGTGTCCCTCCCGGTAGGGGGATATCTTAGCCACTTGGATTTCCTATTCATATTGTCTGACTTGGATTTCATCACCTTGCAGAGGATATGTCTAGTTGAGTCAGAATACTTTTATTTAGGTGTTTGCATGCTCCCTTACCTCCTTTTGGTCTAGCGAGTCCACCGTTTTTTATTTTTAGGCAACTTGTTGCTTGTTGGTATTCTGACCATTTTTATTGACACTCCGCCTATTGTAGCACGCTGTTACAGTGGGTGTTTTGAGTTGGTTGTTGGCCTGAGTGCCCTATTTTTTGAGCTCTCCTTCTGCACACTCGGTTGCATTAGGGTTTTTGAGTTGTTTTTTACTCACCTCAACCCACAGAGATTTGACACCATTTTTCACCATTGAGTTCCCGAGACATTCTCGGTGCCTCAGAGGCGAACCCCCACAGCACGGTTCACTTGACATCACCTGTCATCGACGCAGACCATCCTCACTTGATACCACTTATCATAGATCTCGAGCCTTGTCACTCGACTCCACTCGTCAGCGGCATAGGAGTAAGTCACCAGATATTGACGCCCCTTATTTTACCTCTGATTCTAAGCCAGAGTCTGAGAACCCCATTTACACTGCCCCTACTATCCCCATGGCTGGCGTGACTCCCACTCCCATCTTGGTCGGAACCGTTGGTGGCACATCCACCACTACACCAGTTACCACACCTACTTTGGGTATGCCCTCCACGGGGCCCCCGTCTACCGTTCCCCTCACGGCACCTATTCCCGCAACAGGAATACCCATCCCCACTCCATCAGTGACTCATACTACCCATGGTGGTGCAGGACCGTCCTATACCACCTTAGTTCCCCCACTGGGGGGTAACCTCCCTCACATTACCCCTCCACTTGGGGGCATCGGCCCCAACTTAGTCCAACCCATTACCGTGTCACATCCTTCTTTTCAAGTTTTCCATTCATGGCTAGCCTCAACCTACCTGACCTAGCCAGATTGACCAACGACCCTATCAGACACGACCCGGCGTGGCCTCAAATGCCCACCAAGATCCCCTCTGACATCCCTAAGTTCGAGGGCAAGGCAGGTGAGGACCCACAAAAGCACATTATGTCTTTCCATCTATGGTGTTCCTCCAACTCCATAGTGGACGACTCCATTCGCCTCCGTCTATTACAGCGCACCTTCACTGGCTCTGCTGCCAAGTGGTATATCGAGCAACCCCATGAAACCCATGGCACCTTTACTTCCCTTGCCTCGAATTTCCTGCAATTCTTCTAGTTACCTGTCCGCTATGACGCAGGCGTTGAGATCCTCCTATCATGCAGACAAAACACTGCTACCCACATCACGGACCACATTCATGAGTGGCGTCAACGCCGTAGCTTATGCAAGATCAAATTCGATGACCGGATCTTCCTAGATTGGTTCCTCAAATCACTCCTTCCTGTCATTGCTAAGGATGTGGCATCCGAAAGACCCCAGTCTGAAGAAGAGGCCATCCTTAAGGCCCAACAATTCGACCTCATTTATGCCCAGTCGGGTTATCTCTATACCATTATACCTGACGCCCCTCGCGGCGCTTCCTCCCAGCACGATGCGCCGGGGGCATCCCACGCCGCCGACGGCATCATTGGCCGTGTCTCTGCGCATCTTCAACCATTTTCCATAGCACGTCCTACCCCTAGCCTTGACCTCTCGCGGGCTACCTCACAGCCTGGAGCCACCAAATCGTATGCTCCCATGACACATCACCACCATACCCATGGACCCTCACGTCCACCTCAGTGTTTCGGTCATGTGACTCCGGCTTACGCCCCCCCAGTTCCTGCAGCCCACCCACAACCCGCTCCACAGCCCCATCAGCAACCCCCTCAAGCCGCTGCACCTGCGTAGCTTACACCTACATATCATCCACCGTAGCCTGCTCCAGCACCCGCGCCACCTCAAAATCCACCTGCAGCCCAAGGACAAGTTTACGCCCAACAAAACCCGCATCCAAACCAGAACAACCAACACAACCAGGGCCAACAAAACTGTGGTAGGGGACGAAATCGTGGGAACAACCAACCTACCGAGCAAGCTGGTCCACCCCCTAATCCCCCCTCTAATAATAACGCGGACCCTGCTAACCAAAACCCTGATCGCCCGCCCAAGCAGGCTAAAAACCCCAATTTGCGAACAAACTATCCTTGTTCTATTTGCGGGGTCTATGGCCACTACACACATTTTTGTCCACACATGGAGCGAGTTCGGAAACTTTGGGCTGCTGATGCACAACGCCAAGGGCATGTGGCTCCTCAAGCACCACCCAACCCCCCACAACCTCAGCAGCCACCTTTGGTATTGCAAAACCCCTTACCAAACCAAGGCGTAGTAAACACTGAACCGTTGGGTCCCCCTCAAGCCAATGCGCCAAACCAACAACAAATCACTTACGCTGCTCCTGATCAACCCATGTTTGACTCAGGTACCCACCACTTGTTGATGATGTCCTCCGATGAGGTCAACCTCCAGACTCGGCGGAACCAATATGGCTCCACCCCTGAAGCCCCTCCCGCCGATAAACCCACTAACGCTCATCCCACTGATTAGGCGTTACACATACCTCCACCTCCACTAGATGGCGCTCCCAAAGCACCTCGTTTCCCACTTCGCCGTATCAACAATAACCCCAACGCGTGGGCTGCGTCAAACTACAACATTGTCAATGACTTAGCCCAATCCCCCGCAGCCATGTCTGTGTTAGAAGTCTTAAAAAGCTACCCTTCGCAGCACAGGAATTTACTCTCAGTGATTGGGGCTATCGATCCAAATGATTTGAGTTTAATGGCATTCAATTTGGCCCAATCCGAACCCCGCCTGCCTTTCACTTTAGCATTCCAAGTTTCTATTTCCATTCAGAATTTTGTCGTCCATCGATGCATTATTGATGAAGGTGCCTCTACATGTGTCATGCCCATCTCCATCTGGCAAAAAATGGGATCCCCCCCTCTCCAGCAGTCCTCTACTACGTTGCGAGCCTACGAAGGCCATTTGGCTCAACCACAAGGCCTATTAGCTAATGTCCCTGTCCAGCTGGCGGGCAAAACCGTCCTCATAAACATCGAGGTTATTAATGCACCGCTTGATTATAACCTTTTACTTGGCCGCAGCTACATGTATGCCATGCGGGCGGTTGCTTCTACCCTTTTTCGTACCATGATGTTCCCCCATGAGGGACGCGTGGTCAAGGTTGACCAACTCACCTACCATGATCCCAATGCCCCCGCGGCACCCGAAAATGTTCTCCCCATGATTGAACAACCTGTTTTAGGTGCCACCACCTCATTTGTTTCCTCTATGGGGTCCGGAGTTTACTCAGACGCACCAATGACCTCGACCTTCCAATCTATTCCACCCCCGTCGCTCGACACTGACGTGTCTGACCTATGTACCCTGTCCCATACCACACAAACTCCTACTAATCAACCGCCCTTGTTACCTAAACCCCCTTTAGTCCCTAGTCACATTGGTGCTACACCCATCCATACCATTCCTTTCCTCTTCCCTCCCTCAGGAGTAGTTAGCGCTCCAGTCATGGCTACCCTCATCCTCCCTGGGTTAACATTAGGATTACCCGTTTGGTATCTTTCGCCTCCCGTTCCCCCGCTGACACCAAATTTCGTCCTGCAACCGGTGAAACCCATTGTCACTACTAGTCAACCACCTCCCGGTATCGCTACCCCGTCGTCCTCCATGAACCCCCCCCTCCTCTTACCAAGCCCACTGGGGGCAGAGGCCCCCAACCTTACTCTACTGTCCCACCTCCCAAGAAAGTCAAAAACCCCCCTGTGTTTCATGCTCCTCCCAAATGCGCGCTGTGCGATGAGTTGGGCCATGCGACTCACCAATGTCCTCAGTTACCGGCACTACAGGAACACATGCAAATGCTTGACGACGACCCCACTATCATGGTTGTCTACCTTTATCCAACCCCTACGCCTCGCGATAAGTCCCTGCGCACTAACCACTCCTGTGCCATATGCGGTATCTATGGGCATTACACAAATCACTGTCCCGATCTCCCCGATTACAGAGCAACTCTCTTTGAGATGAACAATCTGGATCTTGACACGAAACCACCCACCATTGAGGAGATCCACCCCCCGGTCTCTTCCCCTTCTGAAGAGATTAATACCATTTATATGATCTCTTCTGTCACTACCCCCTCGTCAACCGATTTGACGTCACAAACATTCCGTACGGATGAGGAGATTCTCGAGGCTCTCACTGCCCCGGATTATCCCTGGGATGAAATGCACCATCGTTCCTACTTCCTCCCAGAGGTATTCTTCTCTAACACTGCTACCCAATTTGCCGTTGAATCCAAAGACTTCCTTCCCCACAAGGTCAACTGGTTCAAGGACCCTATTCCTACTCCTGATGCCTTCGAAGAGGGTAACATGGCCAACATCTCACCTGTCATCCAAATTGATATCGCGGCCTCAGGAAGCACCCCCGAACTCATCACTTTAGGAGCCTCTTGCAGTAAGCAAGAAATTGAGGAATATACCTGCGCAAGTAGAAGTTCCGACCCACAGTCACTCGTAATGGATGTCGTTGTATCCGTCACCAGGCCTCTCGCTACCTCCTCCTATGAGACGTCCTCTATCGGCGACGGGTTGACACAATTCTTCGTCGTTGCCTTACACATGAGGAAGCTGAACAGGTCCTTAATGATTGTCATAGCGGTGCCTGCGGCAGCCATTTCTTCGGGATGGCCACTGCCCAAAAGGTCGTCCGTGCCGAATACTTCTGGCCCACCCTTTTCACCGACTGCATCACTGCAGTCAAGCATTGCCATAACTGCCAACTTTTTTCCCCCAAGGCCCGGACACCACCTGCTCCATTACACCCAGTTCTACATAATTTTTTGCCCATTTTTTAGACACCGCTAGTCGCCTCGGTTTGCGCGCCACTTCGGCCGCTCTCCGTTTTTAACACGTTTTATATCGCCGGATTCATTTTTCCAAGATCGTGATGATGCTTGAGATCATTTCTCGCTCTCACTTGGTACAATTTCAACATTGTGTCCCGACATCTTGCTGCCTCAATGTACGCGCCACATCGGCCGCCATCAGATTGTTCCATACTTTTTACATGAGCCATCCACTCCTGTCATACTGCAAATGTTTCGTTATTTTTCCACCATTCATTCACCCCACAAGGAGGCCCACCAGTGTTCCCCCCCACCCTCGTTCCTGGTCATCATAAATGTTCCTTGATTGAACGCTTCCTCCTTGCCTTACCATTCCATCAATTCAGAGTCTTCTTATTTGCTTTCAGACTCCTTAAAATTGAAAGCAACCATGAGCATGCACTGTCCTGGGCTCGTAAAATCCACACGACAGTACCATTACGTTACTTCAGGGTCTTCTTATTTGCTTTCAGACTCCTTAAAATTGAAAGCAACCATGAGCATGAACTGTTCTGGGCTCGTAAAATCCACACGACAGTACCATTTCACTACTTCAGAGTCTTCTTATTGCTTTCAGACTCCTTAAAATTGAAAGCAACCACGAGCATGAACTGTCCTGGGCTTGGAAAATCCACACGACAGTACCATCTTATATACACACTTCTTCTAGTTCCCTAACCCATGAAGAAGTCCCCCCGTGCCTTCTAGCACTATGATCGATCCTCTCGGCAGCACCCCCAATTAGGTCGCCTTCGTTCAGAGTGTTCTGCAGTCTCCTGCCATTTGACCACAGCATTGAGTCTCCCTCAGCTCAGTCACCCTCCCAAATCCCATACAGCTATGATCCCTTTACCACCAGTTAGTTTCATATGCTGCCCGATCGTCCCCGCCATCATACTCTGAACAAAGGAAGTTTGAGTCCACCCACTCTACTTACCCCAGTTTATCAACCCTGCCATCAGTACTATCACATTTCAGTTTTGCACCTCGCGCTCCTGTCAAGGAAACATCATTGCCTTGGTAGTTGCAGGTCTCCCTCTGTCGACGACAGCCCCTCTATTCCAGAGGATAGACCCAGAGGTCCCTGCATCTTGGACCCATCACCATCTGTGGTGAGTGCCTACGGACCATTTTGGGAGGAGTCATCATTGCCTCTCTGAATGGTTGTTTCTCACATGTTCGACTTCAGCACCTCAATCGCATCGTTGAGAATCGTGCAGGATGTATATCCCTTCCATTATGTGTCGAAGACCCCGGATTTCCCCCGACTCTAGCACATTGGTGAGTCACTTTGGAACGCCCAGTTATATGTTCCAATGGATGTCCGGGCTGCATTGGCGATTGTATTCGGAAGCCATCTAGTTCCATGCTTCCTTGAGTACCCAATTCAGTTCCAGTTCAGTGTACCATTGCGAGTATGACCCTTGTCACTCTGATCCAGTAGCTCATCAGTTCCTTTGGTACCACATTCAGTAGCACTGCTGTCATTCCAGTGCAACAGTTGTTCATCTCAGACATGGTTATCCCAGCAGTATGTTCCATATTTGTGTCCCTTCTGGACCCTTATGATATACACAGCGGTTTTCTATGTATCCTACAGGTCCTTATTTTTGGGCCTCACAGTTACTTTTATGTATCTTGATACGAGCATGGGTATGCCCACCTCGTCCATTTATTGAGACTCTTCCTCATTCAACATTTGAGGCCATTTATATGTCAGGTCCCCATATTTTGGACCCCATTGTTATCACTATGTTATATCCTGATATGAGCATGGGAATGCCCGCCTCGTCCATATGATCAGATGATTCCTCATCCATTATTGAGGTTATGTACTTTTCAGTCCTTGCAGTTGGTTTGAGATCATTGTTCCAGGCTTCAGTTGGTTTCTTCTCTTCTCCACACCCCAGGAAAACCATGCATGACTTATGATGTCCATCGGCCATACGATGAGCTCCTGCCCTCGCACATCAGGGGGCAATCTGTTAACACCCAAAAAGTGTTCACTACCTCATCTATCCCATTACATGGCTCATTTGTCCATTTTCCTACCATATTTCCCTTAAGAACCCATAAAACCATTTAAAATGCCTCCAAAAGGCCAAAAAACCCCTTTTTCCTCCAAAAATATCCAAAATTCCTCTAAAAAAGCAAAATCCCCAAAAAGGGAAGAAAAAATATAAAATAATGAGGAAAAAAGAGGAAAAGAGGAAAAAACCCTAAAATCTGCCCTAAACCATATGGTTTCCAAAAACCATGGGCCAGCACTCCACTAAAAAACTATAAATAAGTGATGGAGACCCCTTATTTCAGATCCACAATCACAAGTATCCTTACTCTGCCAAAATTGCTCTTGAAACCCTAGCTCACCCTTTGAGCTACTTTCACCATTGAGAGCCCCTTTTGGCCCATTTCTACCACCAGAGAAAGAGAAGGAGTAGCTGGAGCTCGGAGCAACCTCTCGGATCAGCACAAAGGGCTTCACCAACCTCCACATTGGAGGTAATATCAATAAAAAACCATTCTTTATATTTTGCTGTTTTGTTTCATGAACGTGTTCTAGATTAGTTTTTATTCCTGTTTAGCATTTTTATTTCCATTTTACTGAACTGCTACTAAGGAGTCCATTCTCCTTAGTAGGTGCTCATTCGCACAAGCTAGGGGTAAAACCCTAGCTACACTCCTACCATCTTATCCTCATATCAGATCATCATGTAGGTACAACCCATGTCATTTTTTGCATTTCCAATGCAATAATCTTAATTTCCTACCATCATCTCGTCGCAATCACGTAGGTACAGCCCAAGACATTCTTTACATTTCCATGACAATAACCTACATTTCCTACCTTCATATTTTCGCATCTAGATCATATCTTTTTTCCTAGACAAAAAAAATCCAAAACAGATCACAGCACAGATGCATAACACCTTTGTTCTATCAATAGAGGAACATGTCAAGATGTCACCAAGACAATCATGCATCTACCACTATGTGAGAACCTTCAAGGAGCACAACTCAATGCATTACGCCTCTGCACGGTCAAACTGTGTTCTATCAGTAGAACCACCTAGCTGCACCTCCTTGTGCTTCAAGTCCTTATCATATCAACATGGGAACACATATATCTCATGTATATGTAAGGACGAATTATGACCCAACAACCTGCTACACCAGGACCTTTTACGTTGTTTTGGTCAACCTCAAGGGATTACATCTGAACAACCTGCATCTAGGATATTTTTCATTCAGATAACCTTCGAGGTGTATTATGTGTGATTAACTTGCGTACCATTCCAGGTCTCATTCTTTACACTTAGACAACCCATAGGGTGTATTACATATGAATAACTTGCATACCACACAAGGACTCATTCTTTTCATCTGGATAACCTGTCATAAGACTGATTACATCTAAGGAACTTGCTACACCAGGATTTTTCCTGCTCAGACAACTTATCTCATTTCCCATGTGAGATATCATGCATTAGCTATTTCTACCATATAACACATCAAGACTGATTTCATCCAAGGATAACCTATGAGATTCGCCAAGACTTATCCAAGGATAACCTACAGGACTGATTACGTCTAAGAAACCTATGATATTCACTAGAAATTCATGTCATGTCATGTATTTATCTAAATTAGTAGAACTTCACTCTGGATATTTCTATCATAGAAACACATCAAGACTAATTACGTTCACGGATAACTTGTGAGCTTCACTAAGAATGATTACATCTGAGGGAAACCTACAAGACTAATTACATCCGAGTAACCTATGAAATTTTTCATGACTTTTACATTCGGATAACCTATATGTACAACTATGCTATAATTCATCACTCCCTCTTTTAAGGGGCCTCAATCTGGATCACATTCTAGAGCTTCACTACTCCTCTATGCATCATAGAAAAATGCAAGTCAGATCAATCAAATAAAATAGTAGCTTTCAAGAAAACATACTACCTCACAACTAGCCGAGCAAGTGGCAACATATTTTTCCTTGGCTATACTCAGCACCATGAAGGAATACATCATGCCAATCCAATAGACTATACTGGATCTCAAATTGAAGAATCAACCCAAAGTTCTCTTATAGTGGCACTTCTTGTCCAATCTGAATCAACATAATTGTGCAGGTTAGTATTTTGATTCATATCATACTTCATCCCATACTCAACTGTACCCTTCAGGTACCTCACTACATGCTTTGCAACCAGGTGAACATGTATTGGATTCGTCAGAAAATGGCTCTAGGTGTTCACAGCAAAGCATATGTTTAGACTCATATTCATTAGATACATCAATGAGCCAATCATCTGATAGTACATCGTGCAATCAAATGACTCTGATGAAGCATCACATAGTAGCTTCAATTTTGATGCCATAGGTGTGGTTATTGCCTTGTGTTCCAGTATCCCGAATTTCTTCAAAATATCCATTGCATACTTTCCTTGATGAAGGAAAATCCCGCCTACATTCTGCCACACCTCCATGCCTAAAATGTAGTGCATCATCCCTAGGTATTTCATCTCAAACTCTATATCAAGTATCCTCCTTGCATCTTTAATTAGTTCCTCTTCACCTATCAGGACTAGGTCATTGACATATAGAAAAAGTATCACTCGTCTTCCACCTTCAACCTTGAAGTAAAGGTTGGAATCCACTTTACTCTCAGTAAAGTTGAGGCCCATCAGTAAGATGTCCATCATGTTGTACCATGTTGAAGTTGAGTATCTTCTGCAATCACTCCCTCTGAAGCTAAGTATTATCCTCCCTATGCATTTTGTACTATATGTATAGAAACTATCTATACTGGAGTGACAAGTAGCTTCCTCCGCTATTGATCATCCATGTATCTATCTAATGTCACTGGATACTAATATCCTCTATATTAAACTTTGTTGAAAATTTCCTCTTGCACCCATCTGTGAGATTTTCATTCTATAGGTCTTTATCCTCAACCTTGTATAAAATGTTAAGATATTCATCACTCTAGGTGATATTGAAGCTCCTCATATAACTGTATGTGCTATCCCATGGGTGGCTTCTGAGCTTGTACAAGGCCCTCTTTAATTTGCTCACATGAGTCGGCTTGTCATGTGTCTCAACTCCCAGTGGATGCTTTACGTACACTTCCTCCTCAACTACACCATTGAAGGATGGTGTCTTGATATCCAAATGGTGTGTCTCCCATATCATACCTCCACACATGGATCTATTGGAAGTGTACCTCACAACTGGTGCAAATGTCTCCTCATAGTCTATGCCTTCTTTCTGTGAGAAGACTCATGCTACGACTATTGCCTTGTATCCCTCGATGCTGCCATCTGATGCATCCTAGATCTTGTAGATCCATATGTAAGACACTACAGAATTCCCTTTAGGTCTCGGAACCACATTCTATACATCATTACTCTTGATCAACTGGTACTCTTTGATCATAGTCTCCTTCCCTTTCTTCTTGGCTACTTCTTCATAGATGGAAGGATCTGCATCAATGATGTCACTCAACTGTGTAACACAACTGGAGTGTGTTTGAGGCCTCTTACTTTATTTGGAAGTCTTGACATACTTTTATTTATCTTGGATGATCTCTTGTGCCCAATATGGTCTTAATTTCTCGAGGTGGATCTACCTTTCTCTTTATCTTCTTCTGAAGCTCTTTATTTTCTGATGATGTCTCTTACCCAGGGAGCTTTAGGTTCCTCTTCTAAACTGTCATTACTTGTTATTCGAAATGATCTACAATTCAAGTTCGGTTGCATGATTAGAAACATATCGTAATTTCAAAAACATATTAATAGTGGAAAATATATGTCACATAGTCATGCAACTATCTTAGCCAATGCTACAACATTCATCCATATCCCATACACATACAATAAATTCTAAATTCCTTCTACCCCAATGTTATTAGGAGTGTGTACTACTCCTAATATGTGAAGAGAGGAACCTTCCTAGGGTTTTTTAACCAACATTTCGGACTTCATTTAGCTCAGTCCATATTCAGGGTGATTGTCAATGCATGCTAGAGATGAAGAATAATGAGGTCAAAGTGCTCTTATAAATATAGGCATTTATATTTTTAAGGTAGAATTTTGTGTCACATCCCCTCCAGTCCACTAGAGAGGGAACATGATCATTACCACTATCTAACTGATGTAGGAGCATCCAGCTTGAAGTTCATTGAATTCTGTATGTATTTTGATGGATTCCCCATTTTTGCAGAAATCTATAGAGGCATGAATTCATCTTGTGCTCACTCTATTCAAGTCTGAGCATAAATTATTTAACTTCCCAATAACAGAGAAATTGATTCTGTCAGTGATCAATTCGATGATCTATGAAGAAAGATAACAGAGGAGATTGAGCGATGAAAAAAGATCATGACAGGAATCGACAGTCACAATATGTTCCGCATATAGAAATAGATCAAGGGTTGAGAATCAACCCACAAGAATCAACGCTGCGGAAAGCCTGAGTTTGCGGAATCGGGGAAATATGGAAATTGTGATCCTGCATCCCGCATCCCAC
The DNA here is from genome assembly GCA_001517045.1 of Pseudotsuga menziesii. NCBI lineage: Eukaryota > Viridiplantae > Streptophyta > Pinopsida > Pinales > Pinaceae > Pseudotsuga > Pseudotsuga menziesii. The sequence goes on from LPNX011198151.1 coordinate 106,195, forward strand.
ATGTGGAATATACCATCATAGAAATATATATCTACAAATCCGCATCCCACATCCTGCATCCTGTAAGTTGCAGAAGGAAATATTTGGGGAACAAAACTTACAGAGGGACATTCCCGCAACCCGCATCCCGCAACTTGTGGAAAGGAGAGTTGTAGAAGGAAATTCAACCTATAAACATAAATATTGGACAAATCTGGTCATTCAAGACATCACCAATCCAACAATCTAAGCCCCATAACATAATTTAAAAATGCATTGAAAGAAAACATACACAGATGCATACAATTGCAATTATATAGTGGAAGCAATTCATCAATTCAACACATTAGGCATGTTCATCATATTTCATTAAGAAAATACAATTGCAGAGATTAACATAGACAAGAATACTTATTTTGAAATAATTTTGTCCCACAACCAACTACGTCACTACAACGTTCCACCCAACCATAGGCCAGTGCGCTCATTAATATCTCAAAATCACTACCACCCTCAAGATGGGCATGACTCCCACAAGGAATAAGGAACACTAGCAGGCTCACACATAGCCAAGGATACAACAAAACTTATCCAAGCCAACACAGTTTGGTTTATCAAGCTACAAACAAACAAGCCAATATACTGCTGGGTTTATCATGCTAATCAGCCAAGCCAACCAACATATGGGTTTATCAGGCCACACATCCAAGCCATATCATTGCTAGGTTTATCAAACTATAGTTAGTCAATCCAACATTCAAATTAAGGACCAGCCAAGTAAACTAACAGATGGGTTTACCAGGCTGCAAAGGAGTTGGAAAGCTTGAACTGCTAAGCTAGTGAGCTCAAGTAACCAAGCTATGGACACCTGCACTAGATCGGGCTTGTATCCTAAGACAGCTACACACCCAAAACAAGGAATCATCCCGTTCTCTGCTACATAGTCCCTCAGGCTATGCCTTCCATTCCAGTGATGTTCAGTGTGTGGAAAGAAGAAAACCAACCATTCTAGAACTATTTGTGAGGTTCCTTCCTACACTAGGTTTATCAAGCTAGTTCAGACCCAATTCTACTCCAAACCAATTCAGGCCAAGGAAAAATATACACACACAACAAACCACAATTTCAACACAGCGAAACAGGCTTCCACTCACTTTGTGACAGAGGAGACCATTGCACAACAATAGTGAGGAAACGATAGATGACCACTCTTTCTCATAAAATCAAGTGATCTCTTCTGCTCATTCATTCAGCAACAAAGGAGACCTTGAACCTTTACGCAGTTGGGGATGGTAACAACAGGTGAACAACCCAGAACAAAACATGGTTCTACAAACAGGACGAATACACAATGTTCATGAACAAAATGGAATAGAGAATGATCATAATGGACCAAAACATTTCAATGAGATCCAGATGATGGACTGGACATGCTCAATGAGGAAAAACTAAAAACGTGAAGGATGAAAACCCAGGAAGGTTCAGCTTCCTGAGAGCTCCACGTGAATGAAGGATGGATGATATAAAATGTCCAACCACTCTCCAAAAACATGAGGGAAGATGAAAATGTGAATGCATGAGGGAATGGGCATACATTTTTGGGTGTTTTCTTTTGGCATGTGGCTTTTCCCCAATGGCTCAAGGATAAACATCCCCCACCCCTATCCTTTGGAAATCATGCCCCCATCTCATTATTTGTTGCATTCACATAGCTGGTTGTGGGGTTTTAATTAAATTTCATATTTATATGATGTCCAAAATTATAATGTGTTGGCTAGCACAAAAATCACATCGACATCAATTTTAATCATCAAAACATAAAATGCTAAATCAATGGTGGGGTTTTTTCCTTTAGCTCCACACCATGATTAATTACAATATTTACATCATATATATTTAATGCAAATGGGTTCAACACTGGGGTGTTAAATCCCCACCCCCTTCAACAACACTTTCCTCAATGCCTTACAAAATTGAACAAAAATGCTACGCTGGTACCGCCCTTATTGCTCCGGAGAATTGAAAAAAAAGGATGTTCCAATCGCATGGCATCCTACAGCTCCCATGTATCCTCTTCAGGACCGTAGTGCTCCCATTGCACCTTTACCTGCCCTATGGCTCAGTTTCGGAGCACTGTGACCTTCCTGTCGAGGATGCACATTGGATCAATTTGGAATTATCCCTCGTGTTCCACCTGAATCACTTTCCAATTTATGACATGGTTAGGATCATGTACATATCTCTTAAGCATAGAAACATGAAAAACATTATGAGCCCTAGTTCTAGCAGGCAATGCAAGTCTATATGCAACTGGACCTATTCTTTCAAGCACTTCAAATGGCCCACAGTATCTAGGTGACAACTTGGCACAACTTCCAAGCTTCAAGGAACTCTTCTTTTCCTTCACTCTGAGGTAAACATGATCCCCAACATTGAATTCTCTGTTCACCCTATGCTTATTTGCATAGCTTTTCTGTCTGTCCTAATATGCTTTCAAATTTTTCCTGATCTTTACAACCTCCTGCTCCATCTCCTTGATCAATTCTAGACCAAGCACAACCTTGTTCACTGCATTATCTGAAGTCACTGGTGTCCTACACCTCCTTCCATACAAAGCTTCATATGGACTCATCCCCAAGGATGCTTGTTGTCCATTGTTATAAGAAAACTCTACCAAGTGTAAATAATCTTCCCGCTTGGTTGGTTTGTCCATCACATACATGAAAATCATGTCTTCAAGAACTTGGTTAACTCTCTCTATCTATCCATCAGTCTGAGGATGGTAGGCAATGCTGAAATTCAACATTGTACCCAAATCTGCAAATAGTCCCTTCCAAAAATTGGAAGTGAAATTGACATCTCTGTCAAAGACTATTGCCTTAGGAAATCCATACAATTTGAAAATCTCCTTCATTAAGATATTTTCAATGCCATCAGTCGTATGCGTATACTTAATCAGTATAAAATTTGCTTCATTTTTCAACTTGTCCACCACAACCATGATGGAATCATGTTGCCTCCAAGTCATTGGAAATCCTGTAATAAAATCCATGGAAATAACTTCCCATTTCCATTCTGGAACTAGCAAAGGCTGCAACAAACCTGCTGGGTGTTGCTGCTCAACCTTCACCTGCTGACGTTTCATGCACCTTTAAATATATTCAGCCATATCCTTTTTCATTCCTGCCCAAAAGTACTGCTTTCTAGCTGTAGCAATTGTCTTATGATATCTTGGGTGAACAGAATATGGAGCTTGATGGATCTCATCCATAACAACCCTCCTCAAATCTGCTACATTTGGAATATAAATTTTGTTCTTATTATAAGTAAGGAGTCCATCTTCTTCTAATTTATATCCCTTATACTTCTTTTCAAGTATTTTCTACTGCAACTTGTCCTTGACCTAGGAATACACTTAATCTTCAGCAACATGATTAACAATCTTCTACCTTAGCTTCGATTGGAAAATACTAATGGATACCATGTACATTTCTTGCACCTTCCTGCTGAGTGCATTAGCTACCTTATTCTCTTTTCCCTTTATGTGCTTGATTTCAAAATCAATCTCAAATAAAAACTCCAGCCATCTAGCTTGCCTAGAATATTGAGTAGGTTGATCAAACAAATACTTCAAACCACAATGGTCTGTCCTTAGCTCAAATCTTCTTCCCATCAAGTAATTCCTTCACATCTTGAGAGCATGTACTATGGCTGCAAGTTCTAGATCATGAGTGGCATAGTTCTTCTCATGCTCCTTCAACTTTCTTTACTCATAACATATTACGTGGTTGTCTTGCATAAGAACTCCTCCAAGTCCTTGACCACATGCATCAGTACACACCACAAAATCTTTCTCTGGGTCTGCAAATTTCAAGACTAGTGCACTTGTGAGAAGATTATTCAACTGCTGGAAGATTTCTTCACACCTCGATGTCAATACAAACTTTATCCCCTTCCTTTGCGAAGAAGTGATGGCATGTGCAACCTTGGAGAATCCTTTAATGAATATCTTGTAGTATACTACAAGTCCCATAAAAGATCTTACATCTATCACAATTCTTGGAGTAGGCCAATTCATAATGGCTTCAATCTTGTCAGGGTTCACAGATATACTCTCTTCTAAGATAATGTGACCCAAATACTGAATTCTATCTTTATAGAAGTCACACTTTCTCAACTTTGCATACAAGTGTTGCTTCCTGAGAAATTGTAATGTCAATCTCAGATTCTCTTCATGCTCTTCCTCCTTCTTAGAATAAATAATAATGTCATCAAGGAAAACAAGAGGAAACTTGTCCAAATACCTGCTGAAGACACTATTCATAAGGCACATAAATGTAGCTGGTGTATTTGGGAGACCAAATGGTACTACTACAAACTCATAATGTCCATATCTTGTTCTGAAGACTATCTTATCAATTTCTTCATCCTTGATTCTCACCTGGTGGTAACCAGACCTCAAGTCAATTTTGGAAAATACCTTTGCTCCTCTCATTTGATCAAAGAGATCATCAATCCTAGGTAAAGGATATTTTTTCTTCACAGTGACTTTGTTCAATTGTCTGTAATCAATACACAATCTGAGTGTACCATATTTTTTCTTCACAAACAGAACTAGTTCTCCCCAAGGGGACACACTCGGCCTGATATACTTCTTCTTCAACAACTCTTGCAGTTGCATATTCAGCTCTATCGTTTCTGGTGTAATCATCCTGTAGGGTGCCTTGGGAACTAATGTTTCTCTTGGAAAAAGCTCAATTGTGAAATCAATGTCTCTCTTTGGAGGAAGCCCTGGAATCTCATCAGGAAAAAAATCCCTAAATCTCTGCAACACATGAAAGTCCTCCAACCTAGGAGTTTCATTCTCTATTTCCTACACAATATGAGCTGCATACAACTGGAAACATTTCCTACAAAACTTCTTCAACTGCATTGCTGAAATCTGCCTCATAGAAATCACCTTTGGAATGTCTCTTACAACTCTTGGGTTCCCTTCTTCATCCATGTATTCAAAAATCTTATTATAACAGTCTAGATTTACCCTGTGAGCTTCTAACCAATCCATTCCAATGAGAACATCATAGGAACCAAGTGGTAGAACATTCAGATATACACAAGTGACCAATCCATTCATCACCAATGGACATTTCTCTACCACTTCACTAACCTTTCTCTTAGTTCCAGTGGCTAGCTGAACTAACCAATATTTTCTATTCTTCACTTTCTTAAAAGCAAAAATCTCCACTACTCTAAGAGTAATGCAACTATGAGTAGAACCAGGGTCAATCAAAATAGAAACATATTGCTCAACAATCTTACTTGCAACTTCAACCACAGTTGACTAGTGATCTGACTGGCGGTCCTCTAGTGCTGCATAAATGCTAGGGATGACCCTTGCTACTTGACCCACTATTTCTTCCTCTTGAATGTTGTAAGCTGGCCTTGCATTTTCATTCTCAAGTGGGAATTTCCTGCGCATGTGGGGTCCTCCACATTTCCAACATTGGAGTGGTTCTCTATTATGTTGTGGTTCTCTTGGCTTTTCTCGCACCACTCTAGCTGGCTGCTTCTCAACTTGGGATGGTTGCTTCTGTTGATTCCTAAAGTTAGGAGGATTGAAACCTTTCTTCCTTTGTTCAGATTTCTCATTCTTCTTGTCCTTCCATGTCTTAGGAAAATCAGGTTTTCCTTTTCTTTGCTCATAGAAATACTTAGATTTTGCTTATCACTTCTTCTAGAGTTCTAGGTTCATAAAACTCAATTATGTATTTATAAGACTGAGGCAATCAACTCAAGAAATGCTGGATTTTTACTTTTTCATCTTTGATGTACCTAACATACCTCAATAGCTCCAATAACGTATTTGCATAATCTTCCATGGTCTGCTGTCCCAATATTATCTCATGGAATTATTTGATCTTATCATCATAGTACCTGTTAGAGAGGTACTTCTGCTTGAAATAATTCTATAAATGTTTCCACACAATCTTCCTTTCATTAATCTTTTTCACTTTCCTGAAGTGCTCCCACCATATGGATGCTCTTCTAGTGAAGTTGAAGATGGCTACCCTATCCTTCATATATCCCGAGTAGGCTTGGACTTGGAAATATTTCCTCATCCCAAGAAGCCAAGATTCAAATTTTTGACCATTCTTTATCTCACTATTGAAGGTAGGATTCCTTTCCTTCTTAAATTCATCATGTGAACGGTTTTGATAGCGCCTCTTTCTCTTATTCTTGTAAGAAGAACTTGAACCACCAGTGGATCCTTTAGAGTCAAATGACCAACTAGGAGATCTCTTTTTTCTTCTGGCAGTGCTCTTACTTCCTTCTAGTCTCACTGTCCCATCCACAGATTTCATCCTCCTCTGAATGTATGTCGAAATTTGCAGCATGGATGCATTCAACTAATTTTTCTCCTCCAGATCCTTAACCAATATTTCATTATCTGCCCTCTAACTTTGCATCTCCACCCTTAGGCTTCTCATGGTGGCTGCAAAATATGGGGGAGTATCTTGAAACCTCCTCCCATTAGAATATGTCTCAACATTTACAACTCAGACATTTTCCCCCATAGAATTTTCCTAGTATTCATTGGGGTTATGTGCACCATTACACATATCGGTTCTCATGGCTCAGCAAAACCAACTTTACCGAACTGCACTATCTGGAATGCTTCCATTTGAAGGTGACTATAATTCTGCAAAATGTTTTAATAAACAAAATTGTTAGCTACATAATAAAATCAGAAGTAAAAACCATTTACCAACAGATCTATTAACTGTTCAACTTGTCCCATCAAGGCCCAATGTTGCAACCCATAGCTTTGATACCACACTGTCATGTCCCCTCCCATCCACCAGAGAGGGAACACGATCATTACCACTATCTAACTGATGCAAGAACATCCAACTCTAATTTCATTGAATTCTGTATGTATTTTGATGGTGTCCCTATTTTTGCAGAAATGTATATAGGCATGGATTCATCTTTCTCTCACTCTATTAAATTCTGAGTATAAATTCTCTAACCTTCGAATAGCAGAGAAATTGATCATGTCAGGATCAATTCGATGATCTTTAAAGAAAGATATCAGAGGAGATTGAGTGACGGAGAAAGATCATGACGAAAATGGACGGTCATAATCTGTTCCGCATCTAGAAACAAATCAATAGTTGAGAATCAACCCGCAATAATCAACGATGCAGAAAGCCCAAGTTTGCGGAATCAAGGAAATATGGAAATTACGATCCCGCATCCCACATCCCGCATGCAGAATAGATCATTGCAGAAAGGAAAGTTGCGGAAATAGAGATATACAAATCCGCATCCTTCATCTCACATCCTGCAAGTTGCAGTAAGGAGAGTTGTAGAAGGAAATATGTGGGGAACGAAATTTACAGAAGGAAATTTCCACATCCCGCATCCCACACATTGCGGAAAGGAGAGTCGCGAAAGGAAATTCAACCCGTTAAGAGAAGTCTTTGACAAATCTGGTCATTCATGCCATCACCAATCTAGCCATCTAAGCCCTATAACGTAATTTAAAAATGCATTGAAAGAAAACATACACAGATCCATACAATTGCAATTATATAGTGGAAGCAATTCATCTATTCAACACATTAGGCATGTTCATCATATTTCATTAAGAAAATACAATTGCAAAGATTAACATAGACAATAATACTTATCTTGAAATACGTTTGTCCCACAACCAGCTACGTCGTTGCAACGTTCTACCCAACCTTAGGCTAGTGCGCTCATCAATCTCTCAGTAGCTTCCACCCCTGATATGGGCATGATTCCCACAAGGAATAAGGAACACTAGAAGGCTCACACATAGCCAATGATACAACAAAACTTAGCCAAGCCAACACAGTTCGGTTTATCAGGCTGCAAAAAAAGAATCCAATATATTGCTGGCTTTATCAGGCTAATCAGCCAAGCCAAATAACAGATGGGTTTATCAGGCCACACATCCAAGCCATCTCACTACTAGGTTTATTAGACTACAGTTAGTCAAGTCAACATTCACATTAAGGACCAACCAAGATAACTAATAGATGGGTTTATCAGGCTGCAATGAAGCTGGAAATATTGAACTTCTAAGTTATTGAGCTCAACCACCGAGCTATGGACACCTGCACTAGATCGGGCTTGGATCCTAAAACATCTACACACCCAACATAAGGAAGCATCCCCTTCTTTGCTACACAGTCCCTCAGGATATGCCTTCCATTCCAGTGTTGTTCAAGGTTTGCAAATAAGAAAACTAGACCCTCTAGATCTATTTGTAAGGTTCCTTCCTACACTAGGTTTATCAATCTAGTTCATACCCAATTCCACTCCAAACCAGTTCAGAACAAGGCAAAATATGAACACACTACAAACCACAATGTCTACAGAGAAAAGAAGGCTTCCACTCACTCTGTGAAAGAGGATACCATTGCACAACAACACTAAGGAAACCATAAATGACCACTCTTTCTCATAAAATTGAGTGATCTCCACTACTCATTCATTCAGCAACAAAGGAGACCCCAAACCTTTGCGCGACTAGGGATGGTAATAATAGGTGAAAAACCAAGAACAAAACATGGTTCTACAAATAGGACGAATGCACAATGCACATGAAAAGAATGGAATAGAGAATGATCAGAGTGGACCACAACATTTCGGTGAGAGCCAGATGATGGACTCAGCATGCATAATGAGGAAAAATTGAAAACATGAAGGATAAAAACCAAGGTTTAGTTTCCTGAGAGCTCCACGTGAATGAAGGATGGATGATAAAAAATGTCCAGCTGCTCTCCAAAAATGTGAGGGAATGAAAATGTGAATGCATGAGGGAATGGGCATATGTTTTTGGGTGTTTTCTTTTGACACATGGCTTTTCACCAATGGCTCAAGGTTAAACATTCCCCCCCCTATCCTTAGGAAACCATGCCCCCATCTCATTATTTGTTTCATTGGCATATCCGGCTGTGGGTTTTTAATTAAATTTGCATATTTATATGATGTCCAAAATTATAATGTGTTGGATAGCACAAAATATCATCGGCGTCGATTTTTATCACCGAAACATAAAATGCTAAATCAATGGTGGGGATTTTTCCTTTAGCTCCATGCCAGGATTAATTCCAATATTTACATAATATATGTTTAATGTAAACCTGGTCAAAACCAGGGTGTTACATTTTGAATTATAACTACTGATTTTGTGATCTTTTGAGCTTGTTAATGATTGATTTCCAAGAGCTGTCGATTTTAGGTCGTCGTCCCTATTGAGGGTGTTGTTTCTTTTTTCTATTTCCATGGCCTCCCTTATTCTTCACTTAGTGTAGTGTTCTTCTCTTTCCAACAACCTCGTTTTATCAATACATGTGGTGTGAGGTGATGTGTGAGTGTTCCGCGAGAGCAGATTTGTAGGATTGATCTCTACATATGTTAGCTGTGTAGATGCTTTTGTGGTGTTCATCCCATTTCCCCAATATAAGCTTTGCCACATGAGCATGGGATTTCGTAAATTCTTTTTTGTTGTCTTGGATCTAGAATGTTTTTTGCCTTATCTAGTAGGTTTCTTATGGTGTTTGTGGGGGCAAAGGCTATTGTGATGTTGTTTCTTTAAGTAGGGTAGTTATATGATCTTTGGGATATCTAATGTTTTTTGGGAGTGTTTTTTCTTCACGGATTTGTGGATGACCTTGTTGATTTATCCCTTTTTGTAGCCATTTGATATCCCAAAAAATATTAGATATCCCAAATATCACACTACCCTACTTAAAGAAACAACATAACAGTATCCTTCGCTCCCACAAACACCATAAGAAACCTACTAGATAAGGAAAAAATCCCTCTAGTTCCAAGACAACAAAAAGGCATTTACTAAATCCTATGTTCATGTGGCAAAGATTATATTGGGGAAACAAGATGATCACTACAAAAGCATCTACATAGCTGACATATGTAGAGATTGATCCTACAAATTTTCTCTTGCGGAACACTCACACAACACCTCACACCACATGCATTGATAAAACGAGGTTGTTGGCACGAGAATAACACTACACTAAGTGAAGAATAAGGGAGGTCATGGAAATAGAAAAAGGAAACAACACCCTCAATAGGGACAACAACCTAAAACTCAACAGCTCTTGGAAACCGGTCATTGACAAGCTCAAAAGGTCACAAAATCAATAGTTATAGTTCAAAAGATGAACTTAAAAATATAAATGCCTATATTTATAAGAGCACTTTGACCTCATTATTCTTCATCTCTAGCATGCATTGACGATCACTCTGAAGATGGACTAAGCTATGTGAAGTCCAAAACGTTGGTTAAAAAACCCTACACAGGTTCCTCTCTTCACATATATTCTCCCGCGACAATGTATTCATTACTCCTAATATGTCAACAAAGAGGTTTCAATATAGATATGTAGAAATGGAATGTTGTACAACATCATATGTGCAAATCAGTGGTATAAATGCTAACACTCAAACATGAATAACACATCAACTGAATATAAACAAGTGCACAACCAAAAAATATCATGAAATGACAATTGAATACTTATATTTATTTGTTTGGTGGGTAGACTCCTTCTTGAGCCTTCAACTTCATCATCTTCTTCATTCACAACTGCATTGTTTCTTATCCAAATGTTGGGATGGATAATAGGTTCTTCATGAGTTGAGTCCTTCATATTCCTCATCGCTTGAAGAATCTTCTTTGAATCATGAGATATTGATCTTCAGTTGCGCCCATATTCTATTCTCTTAGTATGATATGAGCTTCTTCTTGTGTGCACTCTTCCTAGAGTTTTTTGAAGGTAATCAACTTTCTTCTAGCACACATTTCTCGAATGAATGAATCCCATGATCTTGGGAGGCCATTCAAGGTGGTTATAAAAATATCTTCTTTTTGTTTGATTGCTTCGTCATAGCATCGAACACTTCCTTTTGGTGTCTTCAATAATGACACAAGAGGGATGAGATGATCCTTATAGAATCTACAATGATTCTCTTTATTATAGCCTTAGCCTCATCCCCCTCAGGCTCTTATAACTTCCTTACTGAAATACTGATCCAAGTCATTTTCTTCAAGCATCAGGGAGGTCCTATATTTCCATGCACAAAAGTTATCATCTTCACCAAGATTGTCATCAAGTTGGGTGTGGTTAGTCATTTTGAAATGAGAACCTCAAATGGAAATAACAAATATTTAGATCTTACCAATTTGAGGTGTCTGACTTGGTTCTAGAGTTGGATGATCTAGGGTTTGTCAGGAAAAACCCTATTTTTTCAAACTTCTAATTGGACAAAAATATGCACCTCTTCAAGTCGAGCTTTCCAATGCAATCCTTTTCTAAAGACAGTGGTGGGAAGATCCCGAAACAAGAAGCCCTAGTTTCCCAATTTATTCTACATAATTATCTGATATTTATTCAGCTGTATCTCCAAATTTTTGGATCCTTATAGTATGAAAATTTACACTGAGATATCTTGATATGTATTATTTCCAAACCCATGGGTTAGAGTAGAAATGGAATCTCCAAGTGGGACTTATGTTGAGTTTCCCAAGGTGACTGTTTTAGGTCCTGCTTAGCATAGAAAACTTGTACAGACTTCCATGTGTCACTATTTCACATTTTGGGTCTAAAAATCGAACCAAAAACTACAGCTTGCTCCCTATCTACAACATCTTATGAAATTTCATTTGGACCTTCCTTTCCCGAGATATAGCGATTCTCCCTAGGTCACCTGTTTCTGACTATATTCTGGAGGATAATGGAACCCTCATTTGGAGGAATCACATCACCTGAAGTATAGAGAATCTGAGGCTGACGCATTTCCACAAGGTACATCAAGATTTCCTCTTCATCCTATAAAATTTTAGGTTCCTGAGCCTTCTCCAATCTCTAGTTGTAGCGAAAGTTTCAAGATTACTATATTCATTCTTCTAGGGTTTTCAAGCATGGAACCCTAATTTCCAGTAGCTACCATTGTAGTTGTATTTCAGATGCATAGTGCCTTCTTTCAGGGTGGATTTGATACCATGTTATTTTTCCTAATTTAATTTACTTAGTATACTTATATGAAATAATAACAAGCACAACAATACATCAAACATACACAAGAGACACAAGACATAGAGCTTTTCATCGGGGAAACCATAAAGGAGAATACCACGCAAAATTCCTTAGAACAGTTTTGTAACAAAGATAAGATGACACAATAATAACCCAAGAAAAATATGTCTGCAGCAGCTCTCTGTCCCTCCTCTTCCTCTATCTCCTAAAGCGCACATGAGTGAGAAAGTGAAGTGTATATCAAATAAGGAGGGAGCCTCCCTATTTATATTCTTCCGTTGTGTTGTTAACTCAACCACTAGATCACCTAGGTTACTTGTGGGGTCGACTTACCCAAGAATAAACACAAATACATTTTACTTTATTTAACATGGGGACTATTTCCCCCACTTACAATAGAGGGTTTGCCTCAATGACCATACACAATGATGACATCCCCAAAGGAGGAACACACATCCCGATGGGGGTACAACAATATACAATAGTAATATACATGAGAATATCTTCCAAAGTTACAATTACAACAAGCGTGGGTACTAATAATCACTTTTAATTCCTTAATTCATCATTATTATACGATTGCAACAACATACAAAATACCAACACAATCAATGCATCATTTCTCATTCATAGTCATTCATACAAAAGTAACAAAATTGAATTACATAAGCATAATGAAGCATCAAGCATATAATCATAATGGTTATTATCAATGAATAACATCATCCAATCCATCATTGGTCCCATCACTAATACATTTGGGCATATTTTTCCACCAAATACTTCCATGTTTTGAACATTTGTGGATTAATACTTCATTTTTTTTATCATGGAAGAAAAACCGTGGCAATATCGATGTTTTTAATTTTCAATGAACGTCTATCTCTATATCGACGATATATGGCTATCTAATTTTCACACCCAAGAAACTAATGCCAGCTTTCAACATCGGCTCTTGGCTGTTTACGCGTGGGTTAAGTTGTAATGGCATTAATAGCTCTTGGCTGTTTACACGCAAGTCAAGTTGTAATGGCATTAATAATTATCCTTGTTGAGTTAGAGAAGGTTTCTCTTTTTGCTGAAGCTTCACAACTCTACTCATATTTAAAATTGTATTTTGTGTTACAAATCTGTTGAGTCTAGGTGAAGGGGTGCCCTATCTGAAATAAGTGTTTTATTTATAAAAACAATCAACAAGTTGCATCAGCTGCCTCCCAGTCCCTCTCTGACAAGCACACAAAGTGTCTATGGAGTCTCCAATCTAAAAACTCAATCCTTCCATCATTGAGAGCGTAATGTGAGAATGTGCATGGAATCGTCTATCTGTTGTACCGCCTAACTCATGTAAGTTTGACACATTTGCTATAGTTGCGATTGATTGAGCACATATTGAGCCCAGAATTCTTTATCAACCATATCCAAAACTAGAGATATCAGTCATACTCTGCAATAATCATCTGGCCAAAAATTCATAAAAGGTAAGCATGCATTCTTTTTGGGGGGATACAAACTAACATTGAGGATCAAAATAACAATTTTATTCTTCGGGTCATGTACCTTATGAATGAATTTAACAACCCTGCAACTCCCTCCTTTTATTTAAACCAGAGTAATTGCAAAAAGAGGGTCCAGTCAAAAATGACTCTAGCCAATTCATTTTTCTTATAGACCCGATGCTCCACTAAGCTATTGTTCATTGGCACAGTGTTAATCGGTTTCCACAGTAGAAAGACAAATTTCATTTCAACCATTTGGTCCACCTAGTGTTCCAATGCCCAAACTATCAAGGTCTCCTTGTGAGTAAATCAAAGGCCATTACACAACACTTGTTAGCATCAATGAAAACTTCAGTCTGTTAGACACAATGTTCACTGAGAGAGGGGGGGGGGGGTGAATCAATGAGCTAAGGCTTCAACTCAATTTCAAAATTTTCTACCAATCTTATATAATTATTTCACAATTGCGTCAACAACATATTTATCAAATAACAATATCAACTAGGCACATGTCATTCATCAATTAAACACATCACTATCAAGACATTGCACAAGGGACACAAGATATAGTTTTGTAATCTTTATATAAGTGGAGACTTCAATCTCTAATATGGTCTACAACCCATAATATGGCACCACACACCATAATGGTTTATTCACCTACAACTGAATGGGATGCTACAACATCCAAACAAGCTTCAACTTGTCAAAAGACCAATAAGTCTTTTCCCAGCTCCACCCAACCTCCCTATACAAATTTCAAATTACAAATTACAATTGATACATCACACTCTTCCAAATTTTTCCACATGAACACACATCAAAATTACCAATCAACAAGTCTTCATTATGTACTCAACAAGTAATTCAACATACAACATACTGCATCCTTGTCTCAACTCTGTCCATACACCATTAGTATCTTGTCTTCAGTACTGTGTACATCAACATATAGGCTTCCAAACTGTTTAATTTTACACTTATACAAAATTGTTTTTAACTTGTAAAAACAAATTTTCTTCTACTTTGGAAGATTGATTTCTCCCTCATGTGATCACCATAAGGAAACCAACAAGCATGGCTAGATAGCCATTTCAACAATGAACAAGACCATATCACAAGATAAATCTATTGACACACACACAACCTTTGGCAAGCATTTCAAAATAGCTTCTCAGCCTCTTTTGAACATCAAAACATATTTCTTCCCATTTTGGTAGACTCCTATTTCACACAAGTGAATACTCTATGGAGACCTGAAGTCATGAGCGGAAGGACAACTTACCAAAGAATGGATCCATGACATTTGATAAATTTACTTGCACAAAGATAGCCCTTGGAGGGCATTTCCAACTGACCTCTCAAAATCACATTAGAGGAAATTTAAATTTAAAATGGGCCTTCCAAAAATAATACAAATTCCATGTCATCATGTATTAGCCAATCAAAATGATTTATAATTCAAAAAGGGAGCACCTCTTAAACAAATTTTTAATATAAATTTGGGGATAGGTATCATAAAAAAAAAACTATGTTTTTTGTTTGTATTTTCAACATATCTCCCTGTGTTTTTACTCAAATTTAGATTGGGAGAGCTCGTTGGATGTAGAATTAAATTATGCATCCAACGAGTACCCACTTGGCATACTTTTGACGGGCCCCGCTACCCCAAAAACAAGAAATACGTGAAAAAAACGTGATGATGACATATGTTGAAAATATAAACAAAAAAGTAGTTTTTTCTTTTCTTCCTCCAAAATTAATAAATATTATTTTATTATTTTAACTATTATTTTATCAATTTACTTAGGAGGCCCATTTTGAGTTGAAATTTCCTCTAATGTGTTTTTAACACTTATTCATTTTCTTTTGTTCTTACTATGCAAAATATTGTTTTTCCTATTTTTGGCAGATTAATATTTTGCATATGATATCATGATAAGAAAACATGAAGGTATGGATGGATAGTCAGTTCACCAAGGAACATGCCTATGCTACCTGATGAATTTTATCGCCAAAATAACTCCTCCTTGCGGGCATTTCAAAATGCCTTTTCAATTTCCTAAATCTAACACTTAACCAATTTTCTTATGTTCTTAAAATGCAAAATAATATTTTTCTTACTTTTGACAGATTTATATATTTGTCATAAAACACTTTACAAGATAACTGAGACCATGGTTATATGAACCCATACACAAGATATATCCTAACACTTTCATATTATTTTTCTCATCATCCCATGAGATAGGGAGGGCATTTCCTTGAGGCCACTGAGGAAATTTTTCTTGTACTGGAATAGCGCAAAACAGGATGAAACTCTATTTTGGCAGACCATTATCTTTGTCATCAAACATATTCTTTGATAAATGAGACCATGTTGAGATAGCCTCTTCAAGAAGCTATAGGATGATAGCTTCAGATAATTTTTATCATACACCTATAAGGTACGGCAGGCATTTTCCCAAGGCCACATGAGCCCGTTTTTCCAACACAGACAATTTTCGTAGTCTGGTCCAATCTGCCTAAAACACTATTTTTGCATGTTCATAACTTCTTCCTCGGCTACTTCCAAGACAATCTAAAGACATGCTCAGGTAGGCCAAATATCAATCTACAAGACCCCCATATGGTGCGGGCATTTTCCTCAACACACAATTTGTGGCGGGAATTTTCTTAAGGATACCTGAGCTAGTTTTCCAACACTTAGTCATTTTCCTATTTTTCACCATTTTCCTATTTTTCACCAAATTACCATATTTTTCCAAAATGATTGTCATTAGTGTTGTCATCAATGACAATCCTATTCATCATAGTCTTCATGTTTTTCTTTATAGAAATTGGTATATAATATACTGCATTTAGAAATATACTTATATCTAATGTATTTGACAAGTTGTTGTTTGGTATGGTGTACGCAAGATAATTACTTGGTGACTACAGGGATTTTTCACTATGAATGAAAATGCAAGGAAGCTTGCTCAGTTTAGAGTAGCATTAGAGGTGAGGGGAGATGGAAAATTTTATTTCCCTTGCTCTAATTGTAGGGGCTTGCAAAGAAGAATAAATTTAACAATGACAGCTGAAAGACATTGTAGGGAAAAGGGGCACACTGAAGGGGGTTATGAATATCGTCCCTTGGTAAGAGGTTATTCAATTTTTAATGTATTCTCTGTAATAGTGATCATGTCATGAATTTCAGTAAAATGTATTATCATTTTATTATATGTTCTATACAAACTAATTTTACTACATTGTTTGTAAATATATAGAGAATGCCCCCAAAATGTCCCCTTCCAGAGAGTTATTTTCCGAGTACTAGCAAAAATAATCATTTACAGGGTGACAAACTTCTAGATCAGAATATTGAAGCCGCTCAATTTATTAATGATGATATGGATGGAGATAACTTTAGTGATACAATTTAGGAAGATGAGATACATAGATTGATCCAAGACACATTTGCTGCAATGGATGAGGACAACTAAGATGATAGTCATGATGTTGATCCTCTGCTCGAGAAGGCATGTCAACCTCTTTATGAAGGCTCAAAAACAAATATTCTATCTACTATATTGTTGTTAGTGAACTTGAAGGTTTTGAAGGGTTTATCAAACACCTGTCTCACATAGATACCAAGGTATGTAATTTGTTAATTATTTATGTATGCATGTTTGCATGTACATAAAGGGTTGAATTTTTTCCTATATTGCTATTGTTATCTAATTTTTAAAGTATGGATGTGATATTGATGATTAATATTGCTTACATTGACTTATTCTTTTGAATTTTGTAGATTGTTAGGTGAATTTCTATTACCAACGTCAAATATTTTACCATGCACATATCGAGAGATATATGTGATTATGAAAGAATTTGGAATGGAGTATCAAGCTATTGATGCATGTCGTAATGATCATATCATATAATATGGACAATATGCATTAGAAAATGAATGCCCACAATGTCAAACAAGTAGGTATCGAACCGATAAAGTGACAAAAAAGGTGCCTCACAAATTTCTTCGTTATATTCCGATAATTCCACGTCTCTAGCGGTTGTTCAGGTGTCAAAGTATAGCACAGTTTATAGATTTCCATGCAAAGAAAAGAAGTCAAGACTATGTTCTTTGAATTCTTGTAGATGGGTCTACATTTAGGTGCATCGAAGAAAAGTGGCCAATTTTTGTTATAAACAATAACCTTCCTCCTTGGATGTCGGTCAAGAGAGAGCACACAATGTTGGCAATGATTGTTCCATGTATTTAATTAATTTGTATTTTTTTACTTGAAAGTTTGATGACTAAATATTTCATTTCTTTGTTTCGTGCATGATACTTATGTCTGTTATATATAACGACATGTAGCTAAATATAATTAATCATGTATGTTGGACCAATTAGGTAAGTACCAGGTTAAATATATGAACATATATATTGAGCCTCTTATTAATGAGTCGTTGAAGTTATGGGTTGGCGTCACTATGTATGACATGTCTAGATCAATAGCAAAAAGACGATTTCAATTCCATGGAATACTTGGATGGACAATTCATGATGCTCCCCGGTTAACACATTTTTGTGGTATATTGTTACTTTCTTTTGTTCTTTAATATTATATATATCTATTGAAAATATCATGCATTATTTTAAATGACAATTCTAATTCTCTACACTAATTCATATATCTTGTAGGTCTTCAAACAAAGGGTAAATTTGCATTTCCAGCTTACATTCCCATGATAAAATCTCGTCGTTCAAGGAGTTTAGCATAGGAAGTGTTTGATGAGTATAGGAACTTTCTTCCTAAGAATCATAGTTATCGAACTATAAACAAAGAAAAACTCAATGGTAAAGAAGAGAATGGAAAAAAGCCACGAAGAATGACACCTCACCTATGTAATTTGGAATATAATAGAAATCGTCAAGGTATGCCAAATTATTTATGTATTGTTGGAATATTGGTCAATACTTAGCCAAATTTCTGAATATGAAAAACAATATTTTTCCTACTTTGGTAGATTTATTTCTTGCACATGTGACCATCATAAGGAAAACTGAAAGCATGGGTGGATAACCACTTCAACAAGGAACAGATCTATGTCACCCTATGAATTTTATTAGCACAAGGACACTGTTGAGTATGGTTGTCATTGATGTCAAAGGATGTCATTAATGACAAAAGAAGTGTTGATATGGCATGTGTGATGAGGTTGAAAAAAACATGTTGGTGTCCTAATGTCTCATGATTTCCTTGTTACATTCTGGTAGTATTTGATAACGGTATGATAATTTGTGGATTTTTACTAAGTGTTGAAACACTTCCCTAAAGAAGCCACGTTATGAAAATGAACACCATAATTCATAAGAAGAAGAAAATTCCCACCATGACCTACCATCCCATATTTTGTTGAAATATCTATCTTACCATGGCCCCGGTTCTCAGAAAAAGTCCTTGATGAAGAAGATACATGTCTCCCAAAAGAAGGATTTTTGGTCAAATTAGTCAGAATTGCTCTATGGAAATGCCTGCCATAATTTGTGGGTTGAAGAAAATGACAGCACCACATGGTCATCCTATAGGTGTATGTTTTTTCTACCTAACCATGTTCTTACATTGGTTTGATAATGCTTGAGAAAGAAGATATGGATTTGCCAAAATAGGGTTTCGGGCCATCTTACACCAAAGTTCAGTAAAATGCCTTCCTAGGGAAAATGAAGATGATTTTGGGAGTGAAAAAAGCATAGGTGTGCTCAGTAAGGTGTAATACATCATCTAGTAGCATTATTTCAGGTTTTGGGTGAAATGAAAAATCCACCTTAGGTTTTGGACAAATTGTCTAAAGTATGGAATTGTTGGTAAAATATGCCTAAGTGGCATCAAGGAAATGCACACCACATCTCATAGGATGATGATAAAAATTATATGAAAATGATAGGCTCTATTATGTTGGTTGGTGGATCCAACCATGGTTTCATATTTCCCAAAGAGACTATGAGGAGGAAGATATAAATCTGCCAAAAGTGCCTCTCACCTTCATTTGCACTATCCCAGTAAAATGCCTGCCAAGGTTAGATGATGAAGTTGCAGGAGATAAGATTGGCATGGTTGAGTCAGTATGATATTCCTCAGATTTTGGATGTCTCACTCTCCAAGCTTGATGAAAAAAATAAAATCACCTTGGTGACTTAGGGTTTGAAGAGATTTGTCCAAGTGTCAATAAGCGGTTTGGAAGACCAAGTTTCAAATGCCCGCTAGATGTTGGGTGTATGTCAATAGGTTCATCAATTGGAATGGATTTGTTCTTTGTTGAAATGGATATCCATCCATATTTTCAGGTTGACTTACAATGGTCACATATGCAAAATATCTATCTGCCAAAAGTAGGAAAAAAACTATTTTGCATATTTAGAAACACACGAAAATTGCCTAAGTGTTGAGAACATGATTTTGAGAGGTCGTTTGGAAATGCCTGCCAAGGGCTGTCCTTGTGAAAATAAATTTATGAAATTTCATTTGATCAAAGGCCACATAGACCAGTTTTCCAACACTTAGCCATGTCCAATAATTTCTCCAAGGTTTATCCTGAAACCCTATTCTGGCAGACTTATAACTTTCTCCTTAGAAAGGATTAAGGAAAAATGAGACCATGGCTAGATATCCAGTTCAACAAGATATATCATGATATGCTGGTGCAAGCATTCTATTCAAACTATGAATTATGGCCGACATTCTCTTAGAGTAGTTTTGACTACTTTTTCATACGTAGTCAATTTCCAAAGTTTCACAAAGTTGCCATATTTTTCCGGAATGATGTCTAATTATAACACTGAATTCCTGATACCACCAGAACACCATTATGTGTCTTTCTAGACTCACCATACATGCCACATCATCATACTTTTACTATCATTACTTCCTTTGTCATTCCTTTGTATTTCATTGAGTTTACCCTGCCATCATGTCTTTGGTTATCCTTTTGTCATTCACTGAACTCCTTTGACATCAATGACAATCACATTCAGCTTGTATCATATATTATATAAATCTTTGTTTTTTTTAGGGAATTATGTTCAGCCAGTATGTACCTATATTGATTAATTAGTGTTAATTTGATTTTGTTGATGTTTCATGAATGTCGTTAAGGCACGAATGGGATTCCACGAGGAATAAAAATTTACCTGATGCAATTCAATAGGTTTCCATACTATGACCACCTACAAATAGTTCATTTGTTTTATACAATGCATATTGGGAAGACCATAACAGAATTGTTATGGCGAATATTAGATGGAAGGACTGACAAAGAAAGAATTGGAAAGATTTGTAGTGACATCCGAGAAGCTAATCACAAATTGCAATGTGTGATCATTAATTCTAATGGTGATGGCCATCAATAGAATACTAGTCTTCCTTGGTGCTTGATGGAGAAAAAAAGCAATATTGTAAAAGAGGTCATCAGAAAAATCAGGTTTCCATGGGGTTTTCGTCTAACATAAAGAATATCTTAATGAAAAAGGTGATTTTGGTGGAGTTAAAACACATGACTGGCATACATTCATTAAGGTAATTGTGAGCTTTTAATATATTTCCTTATCGGTATGCACTATTTTATTAATTTTATTCCCTTATTTGGAAATAAGTAATAATTATGTGTTTTTCGATAGAGTATGTTCTACCTTTATCTCTCCTAGATGAATTTGACAACAACATTAAAAAAATTATTTATGTTCTTGGAAAATACATGAGGTAAGTAATTAATATTTTATATGGAAAATGTACTTGGTCCATGATTTGTAGCAGAACTGATTGACATATTATGTTTTTCCCGCAAATTTTATATATGCCTTGATATTGTTTTTTTCCATCATTTGTAGGTGGCTTTCCTCAAAATAAATACATAAATAAGATATAAGGTATTGGAAGAGGGAAATTCCCCGACTAATGGGTGAAATGCAACAATATCTACCTCCAACATTTTTCAATGCATAAGAGCACTACCTTATATACCAAGTTGAGGAGATTGAATTATGTGGACCAGTACACACAAGGTCAGTGTGGATGGTGGAGAGGTAGTTGAAGTCGTTGAAGGATCTTATTAGACAAAGAGCACGTCCTGAGGGTTCTATGGTTGAGGGATATATGGTATATCAATGCATGGTGTATATTAGTGAATATCTACCTGAATTAGCATAAAATATGAATGTGCCTCGCATTTGGCATCTCAACTCCATCAACAAATTTGAAGGGGAGGTCCTATTGGGGAAAGGTACAATGAGGACCATGAAAGGTAATTATTAGATTTGGTGGAGTTAATATATCATGCATTTTTCCAATTTTATTTTATCATACTTACTTGTTATTTTTTTGTTAATCCTACATATTCAACTGTATTAAACTATGCATGTAATGATATCTAATTAATGATAGTGAATTGTTGTTTTTTCATATAGTTGCTCGAGTGTGGGATGCTTTAAATTTATACATTGCAAACAACCTTGATTGGATGGAGCATTGTATAGAAGATTACGAAGAATGATTCTGTAGGTTATCATGGGAAGGGGTCAGTGAGATGATTAAAACAGCTCATTGTCATCGACATCAATTTCTTGATCTTACGTCGCAAAGGGAAGTTGATTTAGCCTATGGTTTAAAAGATAAAAAGGCAAGTAAATTATTTACCGGAATTTTTCTATTTACTTCCCATTTTTTCAATGTATTTGGTTTTTTTAATTTTTCAAATATATTTTCTAAGTCCTATATGACGTTTATTAATTCACAATGTATTTTTTTACTTGTTGTCTATGTTGCAGTTGAAACATCACAAGGCTATGTGGTGTAATGGTCGTAAATTTCGTATCCAAATGTTCGATGATAAGATGAAAACCTCATATTGTGGGATAACTGCAATGTTTAAGGTCACCAATGTTTCCTCTAGAAGTAACATACATCCAGAAGAAACTGAGAATAGGTACTATGGGAATTTGGAGGACATAATTGAGTGTGATTTTAATTCCTTTAAAATATTTTTGTTTGAGTTGAAGTGGTACAGGATATGGATGCATGAACGTGATCCTAAAAGAACTGTTATTGAGTATGCTAATGTATTTACCATGGTTAATACAAGGGCATTTGAACTGGGTACAAAGGTTC
>LPNX011198151.1:142198-206860 GCA_001517045.1 Pseudotsuga menziesii
GCTAATGAAAAGCTTCAGTGGCACAGTTAACAAACCATCTCTAAGGATTCAAAGTGCTTATGTTTTTCATAATGCAAGATTGACATTTTGTAATTCAACAAACATATCAGGAAGCAAGTTGAGAAGACAAAGTGATGAAATCCCATGCTGCACAAAAGGAATTCTATAATTGGTCAACTTTTACTCCTTGTAATTATATATCTAATAATAGCATACAGAGATATCAACACCAATTCCATTATCTCCAATAAAGCTAGGTCATAATGATCAGGCTTATTCGGTAGGGTAGGGTCAACGCTTATTAGCTAAGATAGGGTGAACATGGTAGTCCAAGTAATTGAACCCTCTAGAATAATTTCCAGCAACCTTACAAGTGTTTCAGCTCCAAGACAATCATTGGTCTGTGGCTTGGGAGTGTGCTGGCAGTTTTTGAAGACAATTTCCATCCTAAATTTGACCTATTCTCTTGGGTGTTGCTCTTAAAGGCTAAATATCCCTTCTAAAATGGACAAAGACAATGGAGAGGAGAGACTGAGACTTGATATAGCTCTATGATCATCTTCAACCCCCTTCTCTAAAAATATGTCATGCAAATAAGAAAATAAGGGGCTTGTTGGAATCCATGCAAACAAGAAAATAACACAAAATGAAAATAAATTCTGCTAGTACACAATATAGCTTCTTGGTATCATAATATGAGAAGGATTTTCCATAAATCCAATGCCAATCCATTTAAATAAAGCCTTGAATATTAGGTTTGACTATCTTGTAGATTAACCCATGTATGAGCTCTCTCTTAGAAAGCCTGTTATCTACACAATTTGGGAGTATACCCAATATGACCTATTGTTGTTGTAAAGGTCTAGGTTGATTCTTCTGCAATATCCCATCCATTTCTAGGTCCCTCGTGGCATTAACTACATTAACAAAATGACTAGGCCACTAGAATGTTGCCTCTATTAGTTCTTGCAAGATCTAGGGTCAGGGATAAATCATCTGTAAAATGCAATTACTGGTTAGTATATGCCTCACCATCCCTACCCCAACTAATTTTGGCTATTGTATGGGTGTCCCTAGCTCAATAGGGAAGCTCCAACAAGGAAATTTGAACTCAAGGTCCCCAGTGTAATTAATTGTATTAAATAGATGCACCTCTAAATCATGCTTGTTAGTACTGGGTTGCTTCCTAATTTTGCTTTCTTTTACTCAACAATATTTTGCTACCATATTGCCTCAACTTCTAAGAATTCAGTCACTCCTTGGATTATTGCCTATTTCCAATAATTCTAGCCCGTGCCATGAGTGGGCTACAAATGGGCCAAGGAATATATCAATATGATTAGAGAGTACAATCGGTGGCTAGTAGACTATGGGAGTGACAAATAAAGACAATCCATCAATGATAATCCTTATGCATGTATACTAACTAAGAATTGATTCAAAATAAAATTTTAATGATTCAAACAACTTATTAGGGGACTCAAAATAATTATTTTTTATCCAATAGAAATGCCATAAAACTAATTGACATCACCTAAGGACAATATTGCGAATGTTGTCAACATTCATTCTCCATGGGAGGGTCATTAATATCCTCCAAGAACACTCTATGTTGAAGCAAAAATCTTACAACACTTCCCCTTATTCCATCATCACTTTGAAGTGAAATTTGGGCAACATGAGGCCAAGGCAAAGCAAGAATGTGAGTGGGCACATATTAGCTTCTCACACTTTTTGACAACAATTTGGTAGCATACTACCTTAGATTGAAGAGATACTCCTAACCTAGCTAGGGTACACAGTCCTACTAAGGTCATCCTCATAGTATCTGAGTCTAGTCTAGCTAGTCCTAGTAGGACTATGAATTAGCCTAAACCCTAGCTAGGAGAGGTTACAACAGCCCACTTTAAAGATGAGGGAGGTCATCACAGTCCATGGCCCATCTAGGAGAGATCATACATAGTCACAATCCATTAGGATAAAACTTACACAGTCACAAATAAGTTTTAGCATCCCCAGAGGGATGACGCCAAAGCTAATAGTCCAAGAGTATCCCATAGAACTGAACACGACCTATATTTTCAGCAGAAAAATGGTCTTGGATTAACCTAAAACAGTCATGGGTCAGATTCATAGAGTCTCGGCCCAACATGGCAACAGAAGAGACACCACACATTCCATGGGTCAGATGCATAAGGTCACAGCTCAGCAAGAGAGACACCACACAGTCCACAAGTCATATGCATAAGGTCACTTCATGGTTCATGGTTCATAAGGTCACTAAATGGTTCATGGTTCATAAGGTCATTTCATGGTTCATGGTTCATGGTCTTTTCCAATATTGCGCATCCACTCAAAAACAGGTTGCTTGCGGGCCTGACGAATTTGGGCCAATTGTAATCCTCTTGAAGCAATTTCACCTTAAAAAACACATACATGCATCCATCGCTTGGGTTTAAACACCAAAAAACACAAACTTGCATCCATCGCTTGGGTTTAAACATTAATATCTGATAGGGTTTGATTTCTCGTGCAGTGTTTCAGAGAATCCCCGTGCAACAACCAGGTTTTGCAATTATAGGATTAAGAAGAAAATATCGGCACATATTGGGAATCGAAAAAGATGCCGATAGCCATTGCAATCGGTGCAGTGGAAATAAAACCCTATGAAAATCTACGAACATTCACACAAACCCTTGGACAGCAATCAGGTATTAAAAAAAACAATAACATATAATTTGATGTGGCAAATGCAAATAACAACAACAACATACATCACATACATCAAATAAGGGCAAACAAATGGGGATCAGAAATAGATCGATGTACCTTAGAAAGCCCATCCATAATCCCTTGACCTTGGCGAGCACAAAATCTCTGAGCCTCCATTGTCTACAAGAAGCTGTTTTGCCTCTTCGTCTTTTAGCTGGTGCCATGTCGTAAAACCCTGATGGCAACAGAAAATACTGTATGGCATACCCTCCCAGTCCTCAATAAGAATTACACCCTCAACAGGAATTATACCCTCCCAGTCCTCCTCTTCCACAATTTCCATAACACCATTAATTTTCCCCTACCCCTGACGCCACAATAGTGTAAATGCCTCATAACAATTGGGTACCTGTTAATATTTTACAGAGGCAATATTTTCGTGGCTCGTTGGAAAATGGATGAATGGGCTCATGATGGAATCCACTGACCACAGGTTTCCAGTAATGGGCTCACGATGGAATCTACTGGCCATAGGTTTCCAGGTATGGGCTCACGATGGAATCCGCTGGCCGCAGGTTTCCAGGAATGGGCTCACGATGGAGGAATGGAGGATTGGCCAATATTTTCATTGCTTAGAATGGAGGAATGGACAATATTTTCGTGGCTCACGATGGAGGAATGGACAAATGGGCAATATTTTCATTTGTTGTTTAATGCATAGGT
Source organism: Pseudotsuga menziesii (assembly GCA_001517045.1). Taxonomy (NCBI): domain Eukaryota; kingdom Viridiplantae; phylum Streptophyta; class Pinopsida; order Pinales; family Pinaceae; genus Pseudotsuga; species Pseudotsuga menziesii. Next base: position 145,634 of record LPNX011198151.1, read on the forward strand.
TGATATTAATCATGGTATTGCATAGTATCCACTTAACAAAAAGGACATAGCATCCACTTTATATAATATTGTATAAACATCCATTTGACCAAAAACTTAGTACATATATAATTCCTTATCCTTAACACATTAATAAAATTTTTCATTGAAAAGCTAACATTGAAGAATAAAAAGGGCAAGAATTTGTAACAAATGTTTTTGGAGCACATCCTTACCACTTAGGCTATCCCTATTTATTAAGTCACTCTTGTTGAATTGACATCTTTGACAATGTAGTATATCTCATTTCTTCTTAAGTTGGATTTCATGTCATTCCATTCACTTCTTGTGTTAGACATCCTTATAGCAATGTCCTCATTCGTTTCCTCGTAGGATGTCTCTAGATGCCTCAGTGTCCATTGATTGTATCCTCTTGGTTTTAATTCATTGAGTAGTTGATGTTTGAATGAGTGATTTGTGCTTGACTACCTAATAGTTTCTTCCACTTCATATTGCATACAGGATGATGGTGATGATGATGGACATGATGACGATGATGATAATGATGAGGATTATGACGATGACGATGTCAATGATGATGATGATGATGATGCTAATGATGATATTAGTGATGATGATGTCGATGATGGTTATGATGATAATGATGGTGAGGATGATGATGATGCTAATGATTATGACGATGAGGATGATGGTGATGATGATCACAAGTCAATGATGATGATGACGATGATGATATGATGATGATGATGATGCTGATGATGTCGATGATGATGATGATGACGATGAGGATGACGATGAGGATGACGATGAGGATGACGATGATGATGATGATGAGGATGATGATGATGATGAGGATGATGATGATGGTGATGATGATGGTGATGATGATGATGATGATGCTAATGATGATGATGAGGAGGAGGATGATGGGGATGATGATGATGGTGATGATGATGAACACGATGATGATGACGATGATGATGATGACGATGATGATGTCAATGATGATGATGATGATGATGATGATGATGATGATGATGATGATGATGATGATGATGATGATGCTAATGATGATGATGGTGATGGTGATTTTGTTGATTATGATGATGATGGTGATGATGATGATGAGGATGATGATGATGTTGAGGATGATGGTGATGATGATCATAGGTCAATGATGATGATGATGATCATGATGATGTTGATGTCGATGATGATGATGGTAATGATTTGTACATCATTGTCATCATCATTTTAGGGATTTGTACATGGAAATGACTACCATGTACATGGAGAGGTGTAGTGAATGGAAGTGCATTTCATGGATTTGTACATAATGGGAATAGAAACTCTAATTATGACCCATAACCAATGTACCACTAATAGAAACTCTATAACCCCTAATATATGATTGTAATAACACATATGACCTATAACCCCTAATGATGATGAGGTTGATGGTGATGATGATGATGGAAACAATGATGATGAGGATGATGAGGAGGAGGAGGATGATGGTGATGATGATGATTATGGTGATGATGATGGACATGATGATGAGGAGGAGGAGGAGGAGGAGGAGGAGGAGGAGGAGGATGGTGAGGATGATGCCGATGATGATGATGATGAACATGATGTCGATGATGATGATGATGATGATGATGATGTCGATGATGATGATGATGTCGATGATGATGATGATGATGATGATGATGATGATGATGATGATGATGTCGATGATGATGATGATGATGATGATGCTAATGATGATGACGATGATGTTGAGGATGATGGTGATGATGATCATAGGTCAATGATGATAATGATGATATGATGATGATGGTGATGATGATGCTAATTATGATGATGACGACGAGGATGATGATGATGATGTTGAGGATGATGGTGATGATGATGATGATGACGATGATGATAATGATGATGCTAATGCTAATGATGCTAATGATGATGATGATGATGATGGTGATGATGATGGTGATGATGATGATGATGTAATGATGATGACGATGAGGATGATGATGATGATGGTGATGATGGTGACGGTGTTGATGATGGACACGATGATGATGATGATGATGATTATAATGATGCTAATGAGGATGATCATGATGTCAATGATGATTATGATGATGATCATCATCATCATCGTCATCATCATATAGTTGAAAAGTTTGCAGGGGTGTTACCTCTTATTCCCCAAAGGTTCACATTGTTTTCTTCCTCAAAAATTTTAGGGTTGTGGATTGTTGTATCCAACTTAGTGTGCATGGTCCTTTTTCCATGGGTTTAATGTAGTTGCATCATCTACCTCATGTCTCATGTAAACTTTATGAAACTCTCATTCATGAACTTAAGGATGGTCCTATATTCATGAACTTAAGGATGGTCCTTGTTTGATTGCCTAAGCCTACAACTGGTTTAAGGATGGTCCTGGAACTGGGTCTACAACTTACTCTATTGAAGACCAAAATATAAGCATTCAAAATATGGATTTGGATTTTGTTACATGTAGATTGATGAATGAGACATGTCATTACCCAATGTTGGGTTTGATGTGAGAAAACTAGTTTGAAAACAAAGTAATTCCATAGAGTGCAAATGCCCGCTATAGCTCCTCTAGGGTTGGATGCAACACTTTTTATCACATATATTGTAGTTGGGCTACCATGATGCAGCATATAGATTGATCTCTTTATTTTTCTGAGCCAAACACTCAGATGGGGATACAACATGGATCATCATTACAACATGAGCCATTCAAAGCCTTTATTCAGTTGCAAATGCAAAGTGTTTCCTTGCTAGGACTAAGATCTCCTTGTCCATTGAGATGACTTCAGAGATGACTTATTTCATTCGAGCAGAGCAGCAGAGATGGTACACAGTTCACAATTGGGCATATCAGGTAAAGACATGTATATGGTGAGATCAGGTATATTGTTGCTCCTTGGTAGGATTTTGCTCTTTGATGTATACTAACACATTTGACTTGTTATGCCATGATGATTATGGTGACATATGCTTATATTATGTTCCACTGATGATTAACTTATGTTGAGAATGATTAGAGAATATGATGTTGAAGACAATCGCTTATGCCATGATTTAAACAACTTTTAAGTTTTAGTGCTATGTTGGTTCCATGTATCACTTTCCTTCATCCATCCGGTATCATCCATGATTGATTTTTCCCATGACTTATGATTAATTGAGAGCTATGAGATTGAAGATCATCTTCCCCACTTTGACCCCTATGCATGATGGATCCCATGTTGTTTTGTGTCTCAGCTCTGAGTTGTGCAAAAACAATTGCCAACACCTTGATCCTTCTGGGCCAAGAGAACCTGCTAGCATTGGTTCCTGAGCTTAGGTGAGTTGGGTTTTGAAGCCCTAACCTCTCTGGTGGGTTGCCCCCGATGTTTGATCTTGACTGTGGATATTCCCCCCTTAGTTTCCCAAAGAGTTGTCACCTAAAACTTCAATATGTCTACCATCAATACATGCATTATGTGCTATATGCTATATACTATGAAATGCAAGCCCTCAAATAAATTTGCAAACTATGTCCTAAGACACAACTCAAAAAGGGCTATGAAATGAAATTGTGAAAGGCCCAAATAAAGCAGTGGATAAATAAATGAGAAATATAAAGGCTACTGGCCATCTTATGTTAAATTTAATGATCAATTCCTCACGGAGCCTACATATTTTGATGTGAGATGGAGCAAGGGATAGCTAATTCTAAGTGTCCCCTAGGATCTCTTCACTATAGTTTCTTCTGTACTCAACGCAAGGGTCCTAGAAAAGATCCTCACGGAGCTTGATTGTTAGCTTGGATGTGATGCACAAACATGTTGTTAAAGTTGAATGGACTCTTTTCAGATCAACCCATCCACTTGTGAGCCACCACTATTCCCTATTGTTTACCTGTCATGCATATGTCACTATGGTTGTGTGTATTTATTATCATTCGAAGAAATCATATGGTTAAATTAAATTAGAAGTCATTAACCTTTTCCCTTAGCCTTGTTTTCCATCTTCACCCAACATTAACAAATTGATTAGTCTTTGTAAGTATAGCATATGCAAGGGACTTCCAAAAGATTCAAAGATTGATCAAAGATATAGGTATATTTTATTGATTATTATTATTATTATTGTCACCATGATTTTAATTAGCATGATTTGAGTTGAGTTTCAATATACATCTTTGAGAAGTTCTTACCTTGGATGCATACAGGTTCAACTATTTTCAGTATCTCACCTTCAATTTGGATATTTTGACTAGGTCAACCAGTTGACCAAGTCAAACACGTTCCCCAATGCAATGACGACAAAATTCAACATTGTTTATATTTCCTCCAGACATGCTCATGACCAATACTGCAGCATCAGTTTTCAGAGTCTAGGCCCAATTTTCATCATCAATAATTATTATCACTTTATTATGGTCATATCACATTTTTTTACTACAGATTGTAGATCGATATTGGTCTTTGAGGGCGCCACATCGTCCCAAGGGGTATGAGTAGTCACGTGTACCATTATACTATGTCTCTAGACACTTCTATGTAGTCATATTGTCACAGTTCTCAACCTGAAGGAAGTTATGATAATATTTATTATTTTTAGTGTTTGTACCACTACAAAATGAACTACAAAAATCACTAAGGAAATGAATTTGGCTTGTGTGGTCAAGGAAATGGTAGGGAAATGATTCTAGATGATTTACCATGGTGCTCCAGATATCTCTACACTAGTTTCAAGTCCCGAATTATTTATTTGGCTCTCCTAGGGAGGTCGTCTCCCACGGGGCGCCCCTCACCTTGGTCATGTAATGTATTTCATTGATATGTCTTATGTTATGATGTTGTTTTGGGGCCTAGAGTGAATTGAGCCCCTAATAGTACATTTAGGGATGTGTTGTTTATAGCACTAATGAGGAAAACATTATTTCTTTGAACTAATACAATAATAAGTTCAAAGACTAGTTAATGGGGAAAGCTATAAGGTAATATTGATATAAGCTATAGCTTGCTAGGATATCGTCATGATAGCTAATTTGGTGTCAATTTGTTGATGATGATGGTATGCCTATGGTGATGGTGATGATGATGATGACGATGATGATGAAGATGTTGATGAGGAAGAGGGTCATGCCGATGCTGATGATGATGATGACGATGGTGACGATGATGAAGGAGATGATGATGATGATATGATGATGATGATGATGGTAATGACGACAATGACGACAATGATGAAGATGATGAAGATGATGATTAAGATGGTGATGACGACGACGATGATGATGAAGATGATGATGATGATGATGATGATGATGATGATGATGACGACGACGATGATGATGATGTCAATGATGATGGGGATGATGATGTCGAGGGTTTTTATTAGACCTCAATTAAGAACCAAGTTCCTTTTTTATTATATTATTAGTTTCAAGTGCCTTTTTTATTATATTAATATGTTATGAAGTGTGAGGCTATGATTGTTATTATTAATTGTTGATTGTTATTGTTTATCCATTCATGATTACACTTGTACGAGTCTCAATGACTTGAGACACTTGCTTTCTCATTACCTTCTTAAAGGGGGTGAATGATAAAAGCTTATTAGTTCATATTTGAATATTGTAGACAAAAAGTACGCCCTAGGGGGTGAGTGATAAAATCTTATTAGTTCATCTTTGAATATTGTAGAAAAAAAGTAGGGCCTACACATTAAAAATGGTAGACCTAAATAGAATATGGAGGTGACCCTAGGTTTGTAATATAGTTATACAAGTCATTGTGTCTTGGTGTTATAATTTCAACTCATATCTCTAAATGCCTTTGTGATTAACTTAAAGTGCCAAGTAAAATTCACTCTCGAAGAGTACATAGAGAAAAGCTTAGATATGTAATGTGTGTGTCCATGTGAATGCCCATCTTATAGTATTATAAGTTGGGAATTTACCTCTATGTTTTCAATCACTCTTTTACTATGTAAAATAAATCCCATGGGAATCAAACTTTGGTCAATAGTGTAGCGTAATGCTGGAAGATTTGATAGGGTCCATAAAGCTTGAGCAAATAATTGCTTTTTTCCTTGAGAGATGTTTACTTATAAGGCCAAAGATGTAAAAAATTTGATCCATTTCTTCAAAGTAACACTATGAGCATGATTGAAATGCTTGTTGCTTCATTCCATTTTAAACCAAGACCAAAACATCCTTAAGAGTACAAAGAAATTTATCTTTTTTGTTAATATTGATATCCACTTCTTGTGCCTTGGATTTTCTTCGTAAAAATGAGGGTATGGATGGGGGGTTGTCCAAAACAACTTTGTAGGGTGACATTTTGGCAGCACCATGATAGGTGGTATTGTGCTACCTTTTTGTAAGGGGGGTGTACGAGGGCGCGGGGCAGGGGGGTGGAGGAGTGGGGTGTGGGGGAAATACTAAACCAAATGGCCGTATCAGTCAATGTAAAACCCAATGGATAACAATATTTTTATGGTCAACACCTCACAACCTCTATTACTTGTTATTAACTCCAATATCTCAAGTCCTACAATATAAATAAGTATTATGATAAGCATCATCATCGTGGACATCAACGTTACCATAATCGTCATCATCAATTCCATATGGTACATCAAACTCATCTTGATCATCATAATCATCATCGGCATTAAGTACATCAAATCATAGTCACCATTTTCATTATGGTCACTCATATGCCATTAGTGTTCTTAATCACTTACTGCCATTAAGATTCATGTCATGTAATTGTTAAGGTCATTTATATGTCGTTACAGTCATTTCGATGATAATAGGGTTGTTTATATGTCGCTACAGAAATTTAGGTGACACTAGAATTAATTAGGATCCAAAAGTGCTACCACATGCATATTCATCATTGACATCAACATCGTCATCATCATCATACAATAAATCAAAATCATTGTCGTCGTCATAGTCATCATCAATGTTATTGATAATATAGTTGCAATAATAATGAGCAAGGAGCCCTACTACCTCACAAGAATGGATGATATAGTCTTATACTTATCAAATCACATCCATACGCTCCATCATAATGATCGTAATGCACCATCATCATGTTGTTAGGGTCAATCAGGTGCAATTAAGGTATATCAAATGTTGTTGGGGACACTCAAATGGCATTAAAGCAATTTAGGTGACATTAAGGTAATTTACCCTTCATTAGGATTAATCAAGATCCAAAAGTGCTATGATTATGATCATTTAGGTGCCACTATGATAAGTCAAGATCCAAAAGTACTATGACATGAATCATGATCATTGACATTGGCATTGATATATCTGACGTTACGTCAGACATTTTCTGAACACAATTCCTAGCTCTAAACCTAATGCAATTCCTATCTGGGTTCTTTCAAAATTTATGGCATTATTCTAGGCGCTATATCTAGCTCTATACCTAACGCTATGTTGGATGTTTTCTAGGCGCAATTCTTGGCTCTATACTTGCCGCTATGTTGGATGTTTTTCCTGTCGAAATTCATGGCACAATTCCTGTCGCTAAACCTAGATTAATATATGGTGCTATGTTATTCATGACATTTTTTTTGAGGCTATTATGGGCATCATATGGGATGCTTTTTTTGGAAGTTAATTGGGACATTAATTGGGATGCTAATTGGGATGATAATTATGATGCTAATTGGGACATCAATTCAGACGTTAATTGGGATGCTAATTATCATCCAAAATAGCACCAACTTCTAAAAAATGATGCTAATTGGGACGCTAATTGGGACGTTATTTGAGACGCTATTGGGGATTCTATTTGGGACTCTAATTGGGATAGTAATTGGGATGCTAATTGGGATGCTAATTAGCGTCCAAAATAGCACCATCTTTTAAAAAGGGATGCAAATAATGCCATTAAAAGTGCCATCCCATGGAAAAGCATCCACTTTGTCCAAAAAATATGGAAAATACACTAAAAGTGATGGTGGACGCTAAAAAGGAAGCTAAAAGAGATGCTACTAACAGGGTTTTGTTGTAGTGAAAATAACATATAACAAATTTGCAACAAATTTATAAGTAATTTAAAATAACAAGAGAAATACCTCAACATAAAAATGGCGAAGAAGTCTAAACTGAAGCAAGCCTTCATCTTCTCCTCAATTTGATTCCATGTTCATTGCCCAAAGTGAGACCAAGGTTTTATCTCCCAACCAACTAGGGGTCTAGCCGACTCCCTAGCCCCAAGAGCCATCAACCTAGCCTCTTGTCCCTCCATGCCCGACACCCCAAAGAACATAACAATGGTGCACTAGTAAGATACGTATATCCTTCCAAGAGATCTCAAACTCTTCCAACACTTCCAAACTTCTCATCCTTACAATATCTCAAATTCCCCAATCCCTTCCAAGACTCTCACAAAATATCTTTAAGAAAAGAACCTCCCTCTTCCAACCTCAAGTCTCCTATTTATAATTCAAAAGTCATCCTCCTCCTCCTTATCCATCAATAAATTCCAATATAATAATTTATGCGCTCAATAAGTTTATTTTCTCAAATATATAACAATTTGATTTAAATAAATAAAATATTAATAAGAACTGGGTTTCAAAGTCTCATTTGTCATGCTACTATCTTAAATGCAACTATGGAAATTCTTTTCTAAACTTTATGCAACCTTATCTATTCATTTATTTGCATTATTCTCTCATACATAAGTCAAATAAAATATTTCTATATACTATATTATATTATGATATATGTCATATTATATGTATATAATTATGTATATTATCTAATAATGCAATTAGTTTATTTAAATATAAACTATAAGAAACAAGTCAACAAAATCATACTACCATATATATATCTATCTATCTATATATATATAATAGTTATTTATACTTTCTATACATAAGTAATACTACAATGATTCATCAATCAACCAATCACAATGATGTACTCACGAATTGAAGTATACATGGCCCGTGCACACATCTTAAGCATTGTTAGTTTTTCTAAGTTATTTTTGTAGAAATAATAGATCAATGCTATGAGAAATGATGCTAATAATAAGCACAAGGAATAGATATTGCTACTAAGAATTCTCACAAGCATACACAGGAAAAATAGAGAGAAGAAAAGAGACTAAATCACATGAATGAAGAGATGAATATTGGTGTGTATCCTTCCATTGAATAATGATGAATAATAGTGTACATAAATATTACATCCCTCATAGTAAAATCGAATTGTATGGAAACAACTCATAAAGCTCAAAAGGCTGACTTACCATAATATAGCAAACCTCCATAGGTGGCTAAAGCACTTCCCAAATCTATCAAGGACCTCACGAGTTGGAAAAAGAATGAGTGAGTTGTCAATGAGATGGAAAAATCATGCTAATCCCAGAAAATGGAGAAAAACTAATGGAAGATGGGTTGGAAACAAAAGCTCCCAGTTTCCTAGTTGACTAGCTTTTATCTTATCCATAGAAAAGCAGGAAAAGCAAAATAAAGCAAAACGTGTTGTAAAGTATTGTATACTAATTCTGGATGGTCAAAAGGTGGTCAAGATCAACCCATAATTAGAAATAAATCATTCCTAGGATATAGATGGCATGTATTGACTTTAAGGTGCAAGTGGATGCCAACTAATTAAGCTAGCGGGTGAATAATTAATCAAATAATGATTAATTATTTTATCCTAAGTTGTGAGCGGGTTTGATATATTCCAACATTCCCCTATAATTCTGACTTTATGATGGTATGACAAAAAATATAGATGCATGTAGGACCCAACAACAAGGCTATGGTCACCCTTTAACAATTATTATGTGTAGAAAAGTGAGGAAAGAGGAAAAACCACATGGGGAAATTCTTCCCTCAAGATAGCAAAAGGCACAAAATTTGAAATATTTATTCAACATATCTTCATATTCACTTTAGCTATCTGACTGAACTGCTTCTAGATGAATGACTTACTGAAGAAATAATGAACTCCATGATCATGCGTTGGAGTGTAGAACCTGCAAGAAGGAAGAGGAGATACTCCTTGTATCTCATCAACTGATGAAGTAGGAGCATTATATGAATGCTTCTTTCTGCTGTCAAACTCTGATATGCAAACATAATCTGAAATGGAAAAGAGATCTGTGCATACTCCTTTCCAAAGAGTACAAAAATTAAGACAAATTATTTCACACCCAATTCCTTGAATAACTGCAAAATTGTGATGTGAATCACATGTCAATCTTCCAATCTGATGTAGAACCTATATAGATATGATATGAGGCTGATAAAAATCTGACATATCAGAAATATTAGCATATGGAACAGCAAAGACAAAGGCTTCAGTGGCTCCATGAGGATATAGGGCTAGACTAGGAAAATTATGAGTAACTGGGGAAAACTGATAGGTGTAAAAATATGAATGATGGATGGGGATAAGATCTGAACCATAAGTGTTTAGAAAATATCCAAAAATGTTTAATATCAGTACAAATATTACTAAGGACATGGATAACCAGCCACTGAAAGATAGGAAAGACTTTAAACAATGTAAGATAAATATCACTGCATAAGAGACCAATGAGGAATCAACTAGTGATCTTGGGATTTGTATAGTCTTAGGATTATTCATAGGTATGGTAGATGGTAAGGATGGTGGAATTATATGTGTATCAACGTTCAAATATGCTTCTAAATCGAAATCCAAAGGATCACATATAAGCATATTAGTAGACTCATGGAAATACACTCATAATGAATCCTCTGTATGAAAGGAGGAAATAATGGGATGTTCACAATATTCAAGGAGGTTCTAAGTATCGATTACAAGAACAAAGGAAGAGATTCTAAAGCACATGAGATCAAGTAAGGTAAGTGGTATGACACAAATAAGGCTTGATTTGGCTAAGCAAACATCCTGGAAATCACTAGGTTGTGGACCATCAAAGAGAGAGGTATGCACAAAGTGTGAAGGATCTGGCACATAGATCCCAAAATATAAGAGAGGAGATTTAGAGAAAAATGAATGGGTTATAGGATCATAATCAATATCAGCAGAAGCTCCATATGTTACTTCTTTTTCATCAATAGTATCACAAGAAGAAGTATCACCTTCAAGAGACACAGAAAAAGATGGCTCTTCAATATTTGCTTCTTCATTGAAAAAATAAGCATTCGAATCAATGAGGGAAGAAAAAACATGAACTATATGTGAAAATTCTTCATAATGATCAATTTCATCAAAGAATGTAGAGGCAAATAAATCTTGAGAGAGAGAACAAGAGGAGATGCTAGGTCAGCTCCATTCTTCATCTTCAATTTCCCACAAACCAAAAGCTTTGTCCAAAATTTTCCAAAGCTCAAATGGAAATTCAGCAGAATCTATGAGATGATATATATTTGGAGACATTCCCAAACACATAATTCCATAATCTCTATAACAATTATTTATCCAAACAATGTTCTCTTCATAAGACTTAGGTTCACTTAGTGCACCAATGGAGACATCAAAGAGACATTGCCTCTTCAAGTATGCACTCATCTTTGGCTTTCAATCAGCATAGTTGAAAGGAGATGGTAGGGGAAATTTTGAATCCATATTGAAGTTGTTGATATGTTCTAGTATATACTCTCTGCAACCTGCAAAACAAACTAGGATAAAATCTTGTAAGCTAGACAAGCTCTTCTTCAGAGAGGGATAGGAGACTGGAAGCGCTCCTCAACTCTATAGAACTTGATAAACCTTGCTTTTGTATAAGATTACAAGGTTGTGATCCCTGTAGCTATGATACCATGTAGAAATAATAGATCAATTCTGTGAGCAATGATGCTAATAAGAAGCACATGAAATAGATCTTTCTACTAAGAATTCTCACAAGCATACACAGGAAAAATAGAAAGAAGAAAGAGACTGAATCACATGAATGAAGAGATGAATATTGGTGTGTATCCTTCCATTGAATAATTATGAATAATAGTGTACATAAATATTAAATCCCTCATAGTAAAATTTAATTGTATGGAAACAACTCATAAATCTCAAAAAGGCTGACTTACCAAAATATAGAAAACCCCCATAGGTGGCTAAAGCACTTCCCAAATCTATCAAGGACCTCACGAGTTGGAAAAAACATGAGTGAGTTTTCAAGGAGATGGAAAAATCACGCTAATCCTAGAAAATGGAGAAAAACTAATGGAGGATGGGTTGGAAACAAAAGCTCCTAGTTTCCTAGTTGACTATCTTTTATCTTATCCATAGAAAAGCAAGAAAAGCAGAAAAAGAAAAATAAAGTAGAATTTGTTGTAAAGTCCTGTATACTAATTCTAAATGGTCAAAAGGTTGTCAAGATCAACCCAGAATTAGAAATAAATCATTCCTAGGATATAAATGGCATGTATTGACTTTAAGGTGCAAGTGGATGCCAACTAATTAAGCTAGTGGGTGAATAATTAATCAAATAATGATTAATTATTTTATCCTAAGTTGTGAGTGGGTTTAATATATTCCAACAATTTTACATAGGATCTTTATCTGAAAGAATAACAAGAACAACAATACATCAAAGATACACAAGAGGTACAAGACATAGAGATTTCCATCGAGGAAACTATAAAGGATAAAACATGCAAACTTCCTCAGAATAGTTCCGTCACAAAGATAAGATGAAAAGATAATAACCCAAGAAAAATATGTCTACAACAACTCTCTGTCCCTCCTATTCCTCTCTCTCCTAAAGTGCACATGAGAGAGAAAGTGAAGTGTATATCAAAAGAGGAGGGAGCGCCCCTATTGATGTTCTTCTGTTGAGTTGTTAACTCATCCACTAGGTCGCCTAGGTTACTTGTGGGGTCAACCTACCTAAGAATACACATACTAATACATTTTACTTTATTTAACCTTGGGACTATTGCCCCAACTTACAATGGATGGTTTACCTCAATGAGGATACATAATGATGACATCCCCAAAGGAGGAACACACATCCTTGATGTAGGTACAATAATATACAATAGTAATATACATCAGAATATCTTCCGATGTTACAATTGCAACAACAGTCCCTCTTAACTAGGAAGGTATTCTCTCACCATTGTCATCAACACATTTGGTCATCGTCAATGAGTCATCATCGTCATTTCTTCCATTGTCCTCATCTTGTCCAATCTATCACATCTATCCATCATAGGAAGTTTCTATATATCCAACCCTTTTTCATGTTGGATGTAGGCCTAGAACTCATCTAGGTCTTCATCATATCCATGAACAATCCATCATGTAGGTATATAACAGGACCATTCTTTACATTTCCACTGCAATAACATGTGCCTCCTACCATCTTAACATCATATCAGATCATCATGTAGGTACAACCCATGTCCTTTTTTGCATTTCCAATGCAATAACCTTAATTTCCTACCATCATCTCATCGCAATTGTGTAGGTACAGCCCAAGACATTCTTTACATTGCCACAACAATAACCTGCATTTCCTACCTTTATATTTTCGTATCCAGATCATATCTTTTGTCCTAGACAAAAAAAAAGCAAAATAGATCACAGCACAAATGCAGAACACCTTTGTTATATCAACAGAGGAACATGTCAGGATGTCACCAAGACAAATCATGCATCTACCACTATGTGAGAACCTTCAAGGATCACAACTCGGTGCATTACGCCTCTGCACGGTCAAACTGTGTTCTATCAGTAGAACCACCTAGCTGCACCTCCTCGTGCTTCAATTCCTTATCATCTCAACATGAAAACACATACATCTCATGTATATGTAAGGATGAATTATGACCCAATAACCTGCTACACCAGGACCTTTTACATTGTTTTGGTCAACCTCAAGGGATTACATCTGAACAACCTGCATCTAGGATATTTTTCATTTGGATAACCTTTGAGGTGTATTATGTGTGAGTAACTTGCGTACCATTCCAGGTCTCATTATTTACACTTAGACAACCCATAGGGTGTATTACATATGAATAACCTGCATACCACACAAGGACTCATTCTTTTCATCTGTGTAACCTGTCATAAGAATGATTACAATTGAGGAACCTGCTACACCAAGATTTTTCCCACTCAGACAACCTATCTCATTTCCCATGTGAGATATCATGCATCAGCTATTTCTATCATATAACACATTAGGACTGATTTCATCCAAGGATAACCTATGAGCTTCGCCAAGACTTATCCAAGGATAACCTACAGGACTGATTACGTCTGAGAAACCTATGAGCTTCGCCAGAATGTTACGATAAAAAAACATGTCTTCTCTAACTGTGCTATAAGTCTCATTCTAGTTCACATAATGTATTTATCTAAATTAGTAGAACTTCACTCTGGATATTTCTATCATAGAAACACATCAGGACTGATTACATCCACGGATAACTTGTGAGATTCACCAAGAATGATTACATCTAAGGGAAACCTATAGGACTGATTACATCTGAGTAACCTATGAACTTCGTTATGACTTTTACACTAGGATAACCTATATGCACAACTATGCTATAATTCATCACTCCCTCTTTTAAGGGGCCTCAATATGGATCACATTCTAGAGCTTCACTACTCCTCTATGTATCATAGAAAAATGCAAGTCAAATCAATCAAATCAAATAGTAGCTTTCAAGAAAACATACTACCTCACAACTGGCCGAGCAAGTGGCAACATATTTTTCCTCAGCTATACTTAGCACCATGAAGGACTACATCATGCCAATCCAATAGACTATACTAGATCTCAAATTGAATAAGCAACCCAAAGTTCTCTTATTCTCAGTGGCACTTCCTGTCCAATCTGAATCAACATAATTGTGTAGGTTAGTCTTCTGATTCATATCATACTTCATCCCATACTCAACTGTACCCTTCAGGTACCTCACTACATGCTTTGCAACCAGGTGAACATGTCTTGGATTCGTCCGGAAATGGCTCTGGGTGTTCACAGCAAAGCATATGTTTAGACTCATATTCATCAGATACATCAATGAGCCAATCATCTGATGGTACATTGTGGAATCAACCGACTCTGATGAAGCATCACACAGTAGCTTCAATTTTGATGCCATAGGTGTGGTTATTGCCTTGCATTCCATTATTTCGAATTTCTTCAAAATATCCATTGCATACTTTCCTTGACCAAGGAAAATCCCGCCTGCATTCTGCCACACCTCCATGCCTAAAAAGTAGTGCATCATCCCTAGGTATTTCATCTCAAACTCTATATCAAGTATCCTCCTTGCATCTTTAATGAGGTCCTCTTCACCTATCAGGACTAGGTCATCGACATATAGCAAAATTATCACTCGTCTTCCACCTTCAACCTTGACGTAAAGGTTGGAATCCACTTTACTCTCAGTAAAGTCGAGGCCCATCAGTAATATGTCCATCATGTTGTACCATGTTGAACTTGAGGATCTTCTGAAATCAAACCCTTTGAATCGGAGTATCATCCTCCCTCTGCATTTTGTACTATATGTATAGAAACATTCTATACTGGAGTGACAAGTAGCTTCCTCTGCTACTGATCATCCATGTATCTATCTAATGTCATTGGATACTAAGATCCTCTATCTTGAACTTTGTTGAAAATTTCCTCTTGCACCCATCTGTGAGATTTTCATTCTATAGGCATTTATCCTCAACCTTGTAGAAAATGTTAAGATATTCATCACTCTAGGCAATATTGAATCTTCTCATATAACTGTATGTGCTATCCCATGGGTGGATTCTGAGCTTGTACAAGGCCCTCTTTAATTTGCACACATGAGTTGGCTTGTCATGTGTCTCAACTCCCAGTGGATTCTTTACGTACACTTCCTCCTCAACTACACCATTCAAGGATGTTGTCTTGATATCCAACTGGTGTGTCTCCCATATCATACCTCTGCACATGGATCTATTGGAAGTGTACCTCGCAACTGGTGCAAATTTCTCCTCATAGTCTATGCCTTCTTTCTGTGAGAAGACTCATGCTACGACTATTTCCTTGTATCCCTCGATGCTGCTATTTGATGCATCCTATATCTTGTAGATCCATATGGAAGACACTAGAGAATTCCCTTCAGGTCTTGGCACCGCATCCTATACATCATTCCTCTTGATCAACTCATACTCTTTGATCATAGTCTCCTTCCCTTTCTTCTTGGCTACTTCTTCATAGATGGAAGGATCTGCATCAATGATGTCACTCAACTGTGTAACACAACTGGAGTGTGTGTGAGGCCTCTTACTTTATTTGGAAGTCTTGACATACTTTTATTTATCTTGGATGATCTCTTGTGCCCAATATGGTATTCATTTCTTGAGGTGGATCTACCTTTCTCTTTATCTTCTTCTGAAGCTCTTTATTTTGTGATGATGTCTCTTACCCGGGGAGCTTTAGGTTCCTCTTCTGAACTGTCATTACTTGTTCTTCGAAATGATCTACAATTCAATTTCAGTTGCATGATTAGAAACATCTCATAATTTCAAAAAAATATTAATAGTGGAAAATATATGTCACATAGTCATGCAACTATCTCAGCCAATGCTACAACATTCATCCATATCCCATACACATACAATAAATTCTAAATTCCTTCTACCCCAATGTTATTAGGAGTGTGTACTACTCCTAATATGTGAAGAGAGGAACCTTCCTAGGGTTTTTTAACCAACATTTCAGTCTTCACTTAGCTTAGTCCATATTCAGGGTGATTGTCAATGCATGCTAGAGATGAAGAATAATGAGGTCAAAGTGCTCTTATAAATATAGGCATTTATATTTTTAAGGTATAATTTTGTGTCACATCCCGTCCCCTCCACCAGAGAGGGAACATGATCATTATCGCTATCTAACTGATGTAGGAGCATCCAGCTTGAAGTTCATTGAATTCTGTATGTATTTTGATGGATTCTCGATTTTTGCAGAAATATATAGAGGCATGAATTCATCTTGCGCTCACTCTATTCAAGTCTAAGTATAAATTCCTTAACTTCCCAATAACAGAGAAATTGATCATGTCAGTGATCAATTCGACTATCTATGAAGAAATATATCAGAGGAGATCGAGCAATGAAAAAAGATCATGATGGGAATCGACAGTCACAATATGTCCCGCATCTAGAAATAGATCAAGGGTTGAGAATCAACCCACAAGAATCAATAGTGCGGAAATCCTGAGTTTGCGGAATTGGGGAAATATGGAAATTGTGATCTTGCATCCCGCATCCCACATGTGGAATAGACCATTGCGGAAATAGATATCTACAAAGCCGCATCCCACATCCCACATCTCGTAAGTTGCGGAAGGAAATCTATGGGGAACAAAATTTACAGAGGGACGTTCCCACATCCCGCATCCCACAACTTGCGGAAAGGAGAGCTGCGGAAGGAAATTAAACCTATAAACATAAATCTTGGACAGATATGGTCATTCAGGCCATCACCAAGCCGACAATCTAAGCCCCATAACGTAATTTAAAAATGCATTGAAAGAAGTGGAAGCAATTCATCAATTCAATACATTAGGCATGTTCATGATATTTCATTAAGAAAATACAATTGCAGAGATTAACATAGACAAGAATACTTATTTTGAAATAAGTTTGTCCCACAACTAGCTACGTCACTACAATGTTCCACCCAACCATAGGCCAGTGCGCTCATCAATATCTCAGAATCACTACCACCCCTGAGATGGGCATGACTCCCACAAGGAATAAGGAACACTAGCAAGCTCACACATAGCCAAGGATACAACAAAACTTATCCAAGCCAACACAGTTTGGTTTATCAAGCTACAAACAAACAAGACAATATACTGCTGGGTTTATCATGCTAGTCAGCCAAGCCATCCAACATATGGGTTTATCAGGCCACACATCCAAGCCATATCGCTGCTAGGTTTATCAGACTACATTTAGTCAATCCAACATTCAAATTAAGGACCAACCAAGTAAACTAACAGATGGGTTTACGAGGCTACAAAGGAGCTGGAAAGCTTGAACTGCTAATCTAGTGAGCTCAAGTTACCAAGCTATGGACACATGCACTAGATCAGGCTTGGATCCTAAAACATCTACACACCCAAAACAAGGAAGCATCCCGTTCTCCGCTACATAGTCCCTCAGGCTATGACTTCCATTCCAGTGATGTTCAGGGTGTGGAAAGAATAAAACCAACCCTTCTAGATCTATTTGTGAGGTTCCTTCCTACACTAGGTTTATCAAGCTAGTTCACACCCAATTCTACTCCAAACCAATTCAGGCCAAGGAAAAATATGCACACACAACAAACCACAATGTCAACACAGCAAAACAAGCTTACACTAACTCTGTGACAGAGGAGACCATTGCAAAACAACAGTGAGGAAACCATAGATGACCACTCTTTCTTATAAAATCAAGTGATCTCCACTACTCATTTTTTCAGCAACAAAGGAGACCCGGAACCTTTACACAGTTTGGGATGGTAACAACAGGCAAACAACCCAGAACAAAACACGGTTCTGCAAACAAGACGAACACACAACGTGCATGAACAAAATGGAATAGAGAATGATCAGAATGGACCACAACATTTCAATGAGATCCAGATGATGGACTGGACATGCTCAATGAGGAAAAACTAAAAACGTGAAGGATGAAAACCCAGGAAGGTTCAGCTTCCTGAGAGCTCCACGTGAATGAAGGATGGATGATATAAAACGTCCAACCGCTCTCTAAAAATGCGAGGGAAGATGAAAATGTGAATGCATGAGGGAATGGGCATACATTTTTGGGTGTTTTCTTTTGACACGTGGATTTTCTCCAATGACTCAAGGATAAACATTCCCCCCACCCCTTATCCTTTGGAAATCATGCCCCCATCTCATTATTTGTTGCATTCACATCAGTGGTTGTGGGGTTTTAATTAAATTGCATATTTATATGACATCCAAAACTATAATGTGTTGGCTAGCACAAAAATCACATCGACATCAATTTTAATCATCAAAACATAAAATGCTAAATCAATGGCGAGGATTTTTCCTTTAGCTCCACACCATGATTAATTACAATATTTACATCATATATATTTAATGCAAATGGTTTCGACACTTGGGTGTTAAATCCCCACCCCTTTCAACAACACTTTCCTCAGTGCTTTACAAAATTGAACAAAAATGCTACATTGGTACCGCCCTTAGTGCTCCACAAAATTGAAAAAAAATGGATGTTCCAATCGCATGGCATCCTCCAGCTCCCATGTATCCTCTTCGGGACCATAGTGCTCCCATTGCACCTTTACCTGCCCTATGGCTTAGTTCCAGAGCACTGTGACCTTCCTGTCGAGGATGCGCATTGGCTCAATTTGGAATTCTCCCTCGGGTTCCACCTGAATCACATCCCAATTTATGACATGGTTAGGATCATGTACATATCTCTTAAGCAAAGAAACATGAAAAACATTATGAGCCCTAGTGCTAGCAGGCAATGCAAGTCTATATGCAATTGGCCCTATTCTTTCAAGCACTTCAAATGGCCCACAATATCTAGGTGACAGCTTGGCGCAACTTCCAAGCTTCAAGGAACTCTTCTTTGCCCTCACTCTGAGGTAAACATGATCCCCAACATTGAATTCTCTGTTCACCCTATGCTTATTTGTATAGCTTTCTTGTTTGTCCTGAGATCCTTTCAAATTCTGCCCGATATTTACAACCTCCTGCTCCATCTCCTTGAGCAATTCTGGACCAAGAAAAACTCTGTTCACCGCGTTATCCGAAGTCACTGGTGACCTACACCTCCTTCCATACAAAGATTCATATGGACTAATCCCCAAGGATGCTTGCTGTCCATTGTTATAAGAAAACTCTACCAAGTGTAAATAATATTCCCACTTGGTTGGTTTGTCCATCACATACATGAAAATAATGTCTTCAAGAACTTGGTTAACTCTCTCTGTCTGTCAATCAGTTTGAGGATGGTAGGAAATGCTGAAATTCAACTTTGTACCCAAATCTGCAAACAGTCCCTTCCAAAAATTGGAAGTGAAATTGACATCTCTGTCAAAGACTATTGCCTTAGGAAATCCATACAATTTGAAAATATCCTCATTAAGATCTTTTCAATGCCATCAGTTGTATGCGTATACTTAACCGATATAAAATTTGCTTCCTTTTTCAACTTGTCCACCACAACCATGATGGAATCATGTTGTCTCCAAGTCATTGGAAATCCTGTAATAAAATCCATGGAAATAACTTCCCATTTCCATTCTGGAACTAGCAAAGGCTACAACAACTTGTTGGGTGTTGCTGCTCAACCTTCACCTGCTGACATTTCATGCACCTTGAAATATATTCAGCCATATCCTTTTTCATTCCTGGCCAAAAGTACTGCTTTCTAGCTGTAGAAATTGTCTTATGATATCCTAGGTGAACAGAATATGGAGCTTGATGGATCTCATCCATAACAACCCTCCTCAAATCTGCTACATTTGGAATATAAATTTTGTTCTTCTTATAAGTAAGGAGTCCATGTTCTTCCAATTTATATCCCTTATACTTATTTTCAAGTATTTGCTGCTACAACTTGTCCTTGACCTAGGAATACACTTAATCTTCAGCAACATGATTAACAATCTTCTGCCTTAGCTCCGATTGGAAAATACTAATGGATACCACATACATTTCCTGCACCTTCCTACTGAGTGCATCAGCTACCTTATTCTCGTTTCCCTTTATGTGCTTGATTTCAAAATCAATCTCAAATAAAAACTTCAGCCATCTAGCTTGACTAGAATATTGAGTAGGTTGATCAAACAAATACTTCAGACCACAATGGTCTGTCCTTAGCTCAAATCTTCTTCCCATCAAGTAATGCATTCACATCTTGAGAGCATGTACTATGGTTGCAAGTTCCAGATCATGAGTGGCATAGTTATTCTCATGCTCCTTCAACTTTCTTGACTCATAACATATTACGTGGTTTTCTTGCATAATAACTCCTCTAAGTACTTGACCGCATGCATCAGTACACACCACAAAATATTTTTCTGGGTCTGCAAATTTCAAGACTGGTGCACTTGTGAGAATATTATTCAACTGCTGGAAGATTTCTTCACACCTTGATGTCGATTCAAACTTTATCCCCTTCCTTTGCGAAGAAGTGATGGCATGTGCAACCTTGGAGAATCCTTTAATGAATCTCTTGTAGTATACTGGAAGTCCCATAAAAGATCTTACATCTGTCACAATTCTTGGAGTAGGCCAATTCATAATGGCTTCAATCTTGTCAGGGTCCATAGATATACCCTCTTCTGAGATAATGTGGCCCAAATACTGAATTCTATCTTTATAGAAGTCACACTTGCTCAACTTTGCATACAAGTGTTGCTCCCTGAGCAATTGTAATGTCAATCTCAGATTCTCTTCATGCTCTTCCTCATTCTTAGAATAAATAATAATGTCATCAAGGAAAACAAGAACAAACTTGTCCAAATACCTGCTGAAGACACTATTCATAAGGCACATAAATGTAGCTGGTGCATTTGGGAGACCAAATGGTACTACTACAAACTCATAATGTCCATACCTTGTTCTGAAGACTATCTTATCAATTTCTTCATCCTTGATTCTCACCTGATGGTAACCAGACCTCAAGTCGATTTTGGAAAATACCTTTGCTCCTCTCATTTGATCAAAGAGGTCATCAATCCTAGGTAGGATATTATTTCTTCACAGTGACTTTGTTCAGTTGTCTGTAATAAATACACAATCTGAGTGTACTATATTTTTTCTTCACAAACAGAACTGGTTCTCCCTAAGGGGACACACTCGGCCTGATATACTTCTTCTTCAACAACTCTTGCAGTTGCATATTTAGCTCTAGCGTTTCTGGTGTAATCATCCTGTAGGGTGCCTTGGGAACTAGTGCTGCTCCTGGCACAAGCTCAATTGTGAAATCAATGTCTCTCTTTGGAGGAAGCCCTATAATCTCATCAGGAAAAACATCCCCATATCTCTGCAACACATGAAATTCCTCCAACCTAGGAGTTTCATTCTCTATTTCCTACAAAACTTCTTCAACTGAATTGCTGAAATCTACCTCACAGAAATCACCTTTGGAATGTCTCTTACAACTCTTAGGTTCCCTTGTTCATCCATGTATTCAAAAGTCTTATTATAACAGTCTAGCTTTACCCTGTGAGCTTCTAACCAATCCATTCCAATGAGAACATCATAGGAACCAAGTGGTAGAACATTCAGATATACACAAGTGACCAATCCATTCATCACCAATGGACATTTCTCTACCACTTCACTAACCTTTCTCTTAGTTCCAGTGGCTAGCTGAACTAACCAAGATTTTCTATTCTTTACTTTCTTAAAAGCACAAATCTCCACTACTCTAGGAGTAATGTAACTATGAGTAGAACCAGGTTCAATCAAAATAGAAACATATTGCTCAACAATCTTACCTGCAACTTCAACCACAGTTGACTGGTGATCTGACTGGCAGTCCTCCAGTGCTGCATAAATCCTAGGTACGACCCTTGCTACTTGATCCACTATTTATTCCTCTTGAATGTTGTAAGCTGGCCTTTCATTTTCATTCTCAAGTGGTAATTTCCTACGCATGTGGGGTCCTCCACATTTACAACATTGGAGTGGTTCTCTATTCTGTTGTGGTTCTCTTAGCTTTTCTCGCACCACTCTAGCTGTCTGCTTCTCAACTTGGGCTGGTTGCTTCTGTTGATTCCTAAAGTTATGAGGATTGAAACCTTTCTTCATTTCTTTAGATTTCTCATTCTTCTTGTCCTTCCATGTCTTAGGATAATCATGTTTTCCTTTTCTTTGCTCATAGAAATACTTAGCTTTCCTTATCGCTTCTTCCAGAGTTCTAGGTTCATAAAACTCAATTATGTCTTTATAAGACTGAGGAAATCAACTCAAGAAATGCTGGAATTTTACTTTTTCATCTTTGATGTACCTAACATACCTCAATTGCTCCAAGAACCTATTTTCATACTCTTCCATGGTCTGCTGTCCCAATCTTAGCTCATGTAATTCTTTGATCTTATCATCATAGTACCTATCAGAGAGGTACTTTTTGTTGAAATAATTCTATAAATGTTTCCACACAATATTCATTTCATTAATATTTTTCACTTTCCTGAAGTGCTCCCACCATATGGATGCTCTTCTAGTCAAGTTGAAGATGGCTACCCTATCCTTCATATATCCCTAGTAGGCTTGGACTTGGAAATATTTCCTCATCCCAAGAAGCCAAGATTCAAACTCTTGACCATTCTTTATCTCACCATTGAAGGTAGGATGCCTTTCCTTCTTAAATTCATCATGTGAATGGTTCTAGTAGTGCCTCTTTCTCTTATTCTCGTGAGAAGAAGAACTTGAACCACCAGTGGATCCTTCAGAGTCAAATGACCAACTAGGAGATCTCTTTCTTCTTCTAGCAGTACTCTTACTTCCTTCTAGTCTCACTATCCCATCCACAGATTTCATCCGCCTCTGAATGTATGTCAAACTTTGCAGCATGGATGCATTCAACTAATTTTTCTCCTCCAGATCCTTAACGAATATTTCATTATCTGCCCTGTAACTTTGCATCTCCACCCTTAGGCTTCTCATGGTGGCTACAAAATCTGGGGGAGTATCTTGAAACCTCCTCCCATTAGAATCTGTCTCAACATTTACAACTCAAACATTTTCCCCCATAGCATATTCCTCATGTTCATTGGGGTTATGTGCATCATCACACATATCGGTTCTCATGGCTCATCGAAACCAACTTTACCAAACTACACTATCTGGAATGCTTCCATTTGAAGGTGACTATAATTCTGCAAAATGTTTTAATTAATAAAATTGTTAGCTACATAATAAAATCAGAAGTAAAAACCATTTACCAACAGATCTGTTAACTGTTCAACTTGTCCCATCAAGGCCCAATGTTGCAACCCGTAGCTCTGATACCACACTGTCATCTCCCCTCCCATCCACCAGAGAGGAAACACGATCATTACCACTATCTAACCGATGCAAGAGCATCCAACTCTAATTTCATTGAATTCTGTATGTATTTTGATGGTATCCCTATTTTTGCAGAAATGTATACAGCCATGGATTCATCTTTCTCTCACTCTATTCAATTCTGAGTATAAATTCTCTAACCTTCGAATAACAGAGAAATTGATCATGTCAGGATCAATTCGATGATCTACAAAGAAATATATCAAAGGAGATTGAGTGACAGAGAAAGATCATGACAAAAATCGGCGGTCACAATCTATTCCGCATCTGGAAACAAATCAACAGTTGAGAATCAACCCGCAATAATCAACGATGCAGAAAGACCAAGTTTGTGGAATCAGGGAAATATGGAAATTACTATCCTGCATCCTGCATCCGCATGCAAAATAGATCATTGCAGAAAGGAAAGTTGTGGAAATAGAGATCTGCAAATACGCATCCCGCATATCGCATCCTGCAAGTTGCGGTAAGGAGAGTTGCAGAAGGAAATATGCAGGGGACAAAATTTACAGAAGGAAATTTCTGCATCCCGCATCCCACATGTTACGGAAAGGAGAGTTGCAGAAGGAAATTCAACCCATTAACATAATTCTTTGATAGATCTGGTCATTCAAGCCATCACCAATCTAGCCATCTAAGCCCCATAATGTAATTTAAAAATGCATTGAAAGAAAACATACACAGATCCATACAATTGCAATTATATAGTGGAAGCAATTCATCTATTCAACACATTAGGCATGTTCATCATATTTCATTAAGAAAATACAATTGCAAAGATTAACATAGACAATAATACTTATCTTGAAATAAGTTTGTGCCGCAACCAGCTACGTCATTGCAACGTTCTACCCAACCATAGGCTAGTGTGCTCATCAATCTCTCAGTAGCACTTCCACTCCCGATATGGGCATTATTCCTACAAGGAATAAGGAACACTAGAAGTCTCACACATAGCCAAGGATAAGACAAAACTCAGCCAAGACAACACAGTTGGGTTTATCAGGCTGCAAACAAACAAGCCAATATATTGCTGGGTTTATCAGGCTAATCAACCAAGACAACTAACAGATGGGTTTATCAGGCCACACATCCAATCCATCTCATTGCTGGGTTTATTAGACTACAGTCAGTCAAGCCAACATTCACATTAAGGACCAACCAAGATAACTAATAGATGGGTTTATCAGGCTGCAACGAAGCTGGAAATATTGAACTTCTAAGTTATTGAGCTCAACCACCGAGCTATGGACACCTGCACTAGATCGGGCTTGGATCCTAAAACATATACACACCCAACACAAGGAAGCATCCCCTTCTTTGCTACACAGTCCCTCAGGATATTCCTTCCATTCCGGTGTTGTTCAGGGTTTGCAAATAAGAAAAATAGCCCCTCTAGATCTATTTGTGAGGTTCCTTCCTACACTAGGTTTACCAATCTAGTTCAGACCCAATTCCACTCCAAACCAGTTCAGAACAAGGCAAAATATGAACACACTACAAACCACAATGTCTACAAAGAAAAATAGGCTTCCACTCACTCTGTGACAGAGGATACCATTGCACAACAACACTAAGGAAACCATAGATGACCACTCTTTCTCATAAAATTGAGTGATCTCCACTGCTCATTCATTCAGCAACAAAGGAGACCCCAAACCTTTGTGTGACTAGGGATGGTAATAATAGGCGAAAAACCAAGAAAAAAACATGGTTCTGCAAATAGGACGAACGCACAATGCACATGAACAGAATGGAATAGAGAGTGATCAGAGTGGACCACAACATTTCGGTGAGAGCCAGATGATGGACTCAGCATGCATAATGAGGAAAAAATGAAAACATGAAGGATAAAAACCCAGGAAGGTTCAGCTGCCTGAGAGCTCCACGTGAATGAAGGATGGATGATAAAAAACGTCCAACTTCTCTTCAAAAACACGATGAAAGATGAAAAAATGAATGCATGAGGGAATGGGCATACGTTTTTGGGTGTTTTCTTTTGACACATGGATTTTTTCCAATGGCTCAAGGTTAAACATTCCCCCCCTTATCCTTAGGAAACCATGCCCCCATCTCATTATTTGTTTCATTGGCATAGCTGGTTGTGGGTTTTTAATTAAATTCCATATTTATATGATGTCCAAAATTATAATATGTTGGATAGCACAAAATACCATCGGCATCGATTTTTATCACCGAAACATAAAATGCTAAATCAATGGTGGGGATTTTTCCTTTAGCTCCACACTAGGATTAATTACAATATTAACATAATATATGTTTAATGCAAACCTGGTCAAAACCGGGGTGTTACATTTTGAATTATAACTATTGATTTTGTGACCTTTTGAGCTTGTTAATGATCGATTTCCAAGAGCTGCTGAGTTTAGGTCGTCGTCCCTATTGAGGGTGTTGTTTCATTTTTCTATTTCCATGGCCTCCCTTATTCTTTGCTTAGTGTAGTGTTCTTATCTTTCCAACAACCTTGTTTTATCAATACATGTGGTGTGAGGTGTTGTGTGAGTGTTCCGCGAGAGCATATTTGTAGGATTGATCTCTACATATGTTAGTTGTGTAGACGCTTTTGTAGTGTTCATTCCGTTTCCCCAATAAAAGCTTTGCCACATGAGCATGGGATTTCGTAAATTTTTTTGTTGTTGTCTTGGATCTAGAGGGTGTTTTTCCTTATCTAGTAGGTTTCTTATGGTGTTTGTGGGGGCAAAGGCTACTGTGATGTTGTTTCTTTAAGTAGGGTAGTATGATCTTTGGGATATCTAATGTTTTTTGGGAGTGTTTTTTCTTCACGGATTTGTGGATGACCTTGTTGATTTATCCCCTTTTGTAGCCATTTGATATCCCAAAAAATATTAGATATCCCAAATATCACACTACCCTACTTAAAGAAACAACATAACAGTATCCTTCGATCCCACAAACACCATAAGAAACCTACTAGATAAGGAAAAAGTTCCTCTAGTTCCAAGACAACAAAAAGGCGTTTACTAAATCCTATGTTCATGTGGCAAAGATTATATTGGGGAAACAAGACGATCACTACAAAAGCATCTACACAGCTGACATATGTAGAGATTGATCCTACAAATTTGCTCTCGCGGAACACTCACAAAACACCTCACACCACATGCATTAATAAAATGAGGTTATTGGCAAGAGAAGAACACTACACTAAGTGAAGAATAAGGGAGTTCATGGAAATAGAAAAAGGAAACAACACCCTCAATAGGGACAACAACCTAAAACTCAATAGCTCTTGGAAACCGATCAATGACAAGCTCAAAAGGTCACAAAATCAATAGTTATAGTTCAAAAGACGAACTTAAAAATATAAATGCCTATATTTATAAGAGCACTTTGACCTCATTATTCTTCATCTCTAGAATGCATTGACGATCACTCTGAAGATGGACTAAGCTATGTGAAGTCCAAAATGTTGGTTAAAAAACCATACACAGGTTCCTCTCTTCACATATATTGTCCCGCGACAATGTATTCATTACTCCTAATATGTCAACAAAGAGGTTTCAATATAGATATGTAGAAATGGAATGTTGTACAACATCATGTGTGCAACTCAGTAGTATAAATGCTAACACTCAAACATGAATAACACATCAACTGAATATAAACAAGTGCACAACCAAAAAATATCATGAAATGACATTTGAATACTTATATTTATTTGTTTGGTGGGTAGACTCGTTCTTGAGCCTTTAACTTCATCATCTTCTTCATTCACAACTGCATCGTTTCTTATCCAAATGTTGGGATGGATAATAGGTTCTTCATGAGTTGAGTCCTTCATATTCCTCATCTCTTGAGGAATCTTCTTTGAATCATGAGAGATTGATCTTCAGTTGCGCCCACCTTCTATTCTTTTATTATGATCTGAGCTTCTTCTTGTGTGCACTCTTCCCAGAGTATGTTGAAGGTAATCAACTTTCTTCTGGCACACATTTCTCGAATGAATGAATCCCATGATATTGGGAGGCCATTCAAGGTGGTTATAAAAATATCTTCTTCTTTTTTTATTGCTTTGTCATAGCATCGAACACTTCCTTTTGGTGTCTTCAAGGATGACACATGAGGGATGAGATGATCCTTATAGAATCTACAATGATTCTCTTTATTCTAGCCTTAGCCTCATTCCCCTCAGACTCTAATAACTTCCTTACTGAAATAATGATACAAGTCATTTTCTTCAAGGATCAGGGAGGTCCTATATTTCCATGCTTAGAAGTCATCATCTTCACCAAGCTTGTCATCAAGTTGGGTGTGATTAGTCATTTTGAAATGAGAACCTCAAATGGAAATAACAAATATTTAGATCTTACCAATTTGAGGTGTTTGACCTGGTTCCAGAGTTGGATGATCTAGGGTTTGTTGGGAAAAACCCTATTTTTTCAAAATTCTAATTGGATAGAAATATGCACCTCTTCAAGTCGAGCTTTCCAATGCAATCCTTTTCTAAAGACAGTGGTGGGAATCTCCTGAAACAAGAAGCCCTAGTTTCCCAATTTATTCTACAGAATTATCTGATATTTATTCAGTTGTATCTATGAATTTTTGGATCCTTATAGTATGAAACTTTGCACTGAGATATCTTGATATGTATTATTTCCAAACCCACAGGTTAGAGTAGAAATGGAATCTCCAAGTGGGACTTATGTTGAGTTTCCTAAGGTGACTATTTTAGGGCCTGCTCAGCATAGAAAACTTGTACAGAATTCCATGTGTCACTGTTTCACATTTTGGGTCTAAAAATCGAACCAAAAACTACAGTTCGCTCCCTATCTTCAACATCTTATGAAATTTCATTTGGACCTTCCTATCCCGAGATATAGCGATTCTCCCTGGGTCACCTGTTTATGACTGTATTTTGGAGGACAATGGAACCCTCATTTGGAGGAATCACATCACCTGAAGTATAGAGAATCTGAGGCTGACACCTTTGCACAAGGTACATCAAGATTTCCTCTTCGTCCTGTAAAAGTTCAGGTTCCTGAACCTTCTCCAATATCTAGTTGTAGCGAAAGTTTCGAGATTAGTAAATTCATTCTTCTAGGGTTTTCAAGCATGAAACCCTAATTTCCAGTAGCTTCCATTGTAGTTGTATTTTAGATGCATAGTGCCTTCTTTCAAGGTGGCTCTGATACCATGTTATTTTTCCAAAGTTAATTTACTTAGTATATTTATATGGAAGAATAACAAGCACAACAATACATCAAAGATACACAAGAGACACAAGACATAGAGCTTTTCATCGGGGAAACCATAAAGGAGAAAACCATGCAAAATTCCTTAAAATAGTTTTGTAACAAAGATAAGATGACACAATAATAACCCAAGAAAAATATGTCTGCAGTAGCTCTCTATCCCTCCTCTTCCTCTCTCTCCTAAAGCGCACATGAGTGAGAAAGTGAAGTGTATATCAAATAAGGAGGGAGCCTCCCTATTTATATTCTTCCATTGAGTTGTTAACTCAACCACTAGGTCACCTAGGTTACTTGTGGGGTTGACTTACCCAATAATACACACAAATACATTTTACTTTATTTAACATGGGGACTATTTCCCCCACCTACAATAGAGGGTTTACCTCAGTGACCATACACAATTATGATGACATCCCCAAAGGAGGAACACATATCCTGATGGGGGTACAACAATATACAATAGTAATATGCATGAGAATATCTTCGAAAAGGACAATTAAAACAATCATGGGTACTAATAATCACTTTTAATTCCTTAATTCATCATTATTATACGATTGAAACAACATACAAAAGACCAACATAGTCAATGCATCATTTCTCATTCATAGTCATTCATACAAAAGTAACAAAATTGAATTACATAAGCATAATGAAGCATCAAGCATATAATCATAATGGTTATTATCAATGAATAATACCATCCAATCCATCATTGGTCCCATCACTAATACATTTGGGCATATTTTTCCACCAAATACTTCCATGTTTTGAACATTCGTGGATTAATACTTCATTTTTTTATCCATGGCAGAAAAACTGTGGCAATATCGACATTTGTAATTTTCAACGAACGTCTATCTCGATATCAACGATATATGGCTATCTAATTTGCACACCCAAGAAACTAATGCCAGCTTTCAACATCGTCTCTTGGCTGTTTACGCGTGGGTCAAGTTGTAATGGCATTAATAGCTCTTGGTTGTTTACGCGCAAGTCAAGTTGTAATGGCATTAATAATTATCCTTGTTGAGTTAGAGAAGGCTTCTCTTTTTGCTGAAGCTTCACAACTCTACTCAGATTTAAAATTGTATTTTGTGTTACAAATCTGTTGAGTTTGGGTGAAGGGGTACCCTATCTGAAAGAAGTGTTTTATTTATAAAAAATATCAACAAGTTGCATCAGCTACCTCCCAGTCCCTCTCTGACAAGCACACAAAGTGTCTATGGAGTCTCCAGTCTCAAAAATCAATCCTTCCATCATTGAGAGCGTAATGTGAGAATGTGCATGGAATCGTCCATCTGTTGTACCACCTAACTCATGCAATTTCGGCACATTTGCTATAGTTGCGATTGATTGAGCATGGATTGAGCCCATAATTCTTTATCAACCGTATGCAAAACTAGAGAGATCAGTCATACTTTGCAATAATCATCTGGCAATAAATTCATAAAAGGTAAGCATGCATTCTTTTTGGGGGGATACAAACTAACATTGAGGATCAAAATAACAGTTGTATTCTTTGGGTCATGTACCTTATGAATGAATTTAACAACCCTGCAACTCCCTCCTTTAATTTAAAACAGAGTAATTGCAACAAGAGGGTCCAGTCAACAATGACTCTAGCCAATTCATTTTTTTTTTTTATAGACCCGATGCTCCACTAAGCTATTGTTCATTGACACAGTGTTAATCGGTTTCCACAGTAGAAGGACAACTTTCATTTCGACCATTTGGTCCACCTAGTGTTCCAATGCCCAAACTATCATGGTCTCCTTGTGAGTAAATCAAAGGCCATTACACAACACTTGTTAGCATCAATGAAAACTTCAGTCTGTTAGACACAAATGCTCACTGAGAAGGGGGGGGGGGCGGGGGGGAATCAGTGAGCTAAGGCTTCAACTCAATTTCAAATTTTTCTACCAATCTTATATCATTATTTCACAATTGCTTCAACAACATATTTATCAAATAATAAATATCAACTAGGCACATGTCATTCATCAATTAAACACATCACTATCAAGACATTGCACAAGGGATACAAGATATAGTTTTGTAATCTTTATATAAGTGGAGACTTCAATCTCCAATATGGTCTACAACCCATAAGATGGCACCACCCACCATAATGGTTTATTCAGCTACAACTGACTAGGATTCTACAACATCCAAACAAGCTTCAACTTGTCAAAAGACCAATAAGTCTTTTCCCAGCTCCACCCAACCTCCCTATACAAATTTCAAATTACAAATTACAATTGATACATCACACTCTTCCAAAGTTTTCCACAGGAACAAACATCAAAATTACCAATCAACAAATCTTCATTCTGTACTCAACAAGTAATTCAACATACAACATACTGTAGCCCTGTCTCAACTATGTCCATACACCATTAGTATCTTGTCTTCAGTACTATCTATATCAACATATAGGCTTCCAAACTGTTTAATTTTACACTTATACAAAATTGTTTTTAACTTGTAAAAACAATTTTTCCTCTACTTTGGTATATTGATTTTTCCCTCATGTGATCACCATAAGGAAACCAACAAGCATGGCTAGATAGCCATTTCAACAATGAACAATACCATATTACAAGATAATTCTATTGACACACACACAACCTTTGGCAAGCATTTCAAAATAGCTTCTCAGCCTCTTTTGAACATCAAAACATATTTCTTCCCATTTTGGCAGACTCCTATTTCACACAAGTGAATAATCTATGGAGACCTGAAGTCATGAGCAGACGGAAAACTTACCAAAGAATGGATCCATGATATTTGATAAATTTACTTGCACAAAGATAGCCCTTGGCAGGCATTTCCAATTGACCTCTCAAAATCACATTAGAGGAAATTTCAATTTAAAATGGGCCTTCCAAAAATAATACAAATTCCATGTCATCATGTATTAGCCAATCAAAATGCTTTATAATTCAAAAAGGGAGCACCTCTTAAACAATTTTTTAATATAAATTTGGGGATAGGTATCATACAAAAAAACTATGTTTTTTGTTCGTATTTTCGACATATCTCCCTGTGTTTTTACTCAAATTTCGATCGGGAGAGCTCGTTGGATGCTGAATTAAATTCTGCATCCAACGAGTACCCACTCGGCATACTTTTGACGGGCCCCGCTGCCCCAAAAACAAGAAATACCTGAAAAAACGTGATGATGAAAAAAGTAGTTTTTTCTTTTCTTCCTCCAAAATTAATAAATATTATTTTATTATTTTAACTATTATTTTATTAATTTTCCTTAGGAGGCCCATTTTGAGTTGAAATTTCCTCTAATGTGTTTTTAACACTCATTAATTTTCTTTTGTTCTCACTATGCAAAATATTATTTTTCCTATTTTTGGCAGATTAATATTTTGCATATGATATCATGATAAGAAAACATGAAGGTATGGATGGATAGTCAGTTTACCAAGGAACATGCCTATGCTACCTGATGAATTTTATTGCCAAAATAACTCCTCCCTATGGGCATTTCAAAATGCCTTTTCAATTTCCTGAATCTAACACTTAACCAATTTTCTTATGTTCTTAAAATGCAAAATAATATTTTTCTTACTTTTGGTTGATTTATATCTTTTTCATAAAAAACTCCACAAGATAACTGAGACCATGGTTAGATGAACCCATACAAAATATATAGCCTAACACTTTCATATTAGTTTTCTCATCATCCCATGAGATAGGGCGGGCATTTCCTTGAGGCCATTGAGGCAGTTTTTCCTGTACTGGAATAGTGCAAAACAGGCTGAAACTCTATTTTGGCATACCATTATATTTGTCATCAAACATCTTCTTTGATAACTGAGACCATGGTGAGATAGCCTCTTCAAGAAGCTATAGGATGATAGCTTCAAATAATTTTTATCATACACCTATAAGGTACGGCAGGCATTTTCCCAAGGCCACATGAGCCCGTTTTTCCAACACAGACAATTTTCATAGTCTGGTCCAATCTGCCTAAAACACTGTTTTTGCAAGTTCATAACTTCTTCCTCGGATAATTCCAAGACATACTAAATACATGCTCAGGTAGGCCAAGTATCAATCTACAAGACCCCCATATGGTGCGGGTATTTTCTTCAACACACAATTTGTGGCGGGAATTTTCTTAAGGCTACCTGAGCCAGTTTTCCAACACTTAGTCATTTTCCTGTTTTTCACCAAATTACCATATTTTTCCAAAATGATTGTCATTAATGTTGTCATCAATGAAAATCCTATTCATCATAGTCTTCATTTTTTTCTTTATAGAAATTGGTATATAATATACTACATTTAGAAATATACTTATATCTAATGTATTTGACAAGTTACTGTTTGGTATGGTGTACGCAAGACAATTACTTGTCACTACAGGGATTTTTCACTATGAATGAAAATGCAAGGAAACTTGCTCAGTTTAGAGTAGAATTAGAGGCGAGGGGAGATGGAAAATGTTATTGCCCTTGCTCTGATTGCAGGGGCTTACAAAGAAGAATAAATTTAACAATGACAGTTGAAAGACATTGTAGGGAAAAGGGGCACGCTGAAGGGGGTTATGAATATCATCCCTTGGTAAGAGGTTATTCAATTTTTAATGTATTCTCTGTAATAGTCATCATGTCATGAATTTCAGTAAAATGTATTGTCATTTTATGATATGTTCTATACAAACTAATTTTACTACATTGTTTGTAAATATATAGAGAATGCCCCCAAAATGTCCCCTTTTAGAGAGTTATTTGTCGAGTACTAGCAAAAATAATCATTTACAGGGTGACAAACTTCTAGATCAGAATATTGAAGCCGCTCAATTTCTTAATGATGATATGGATGGAGATAACGTTAGTGATACAATTCAGGAAGATGAGATACATAGATTGATCCAAGACACATTTTATCCAATGGATGAGGACAACTAAGATGATAGTCATGATGTTGATCCTCTGCTCGAGAAGGAACGCCAACCTCTTTATGAAGGCTCAAAAACAAATATTCTATTTGCTATATTGTTGTTAGTGAACTTGAAGGTTTTGAATGGTTTATCAAACACCTGTCTCACATAGATACCAAGGTATGTAATTTGTTAATTATTTATGTCTGCATGTTCGCATGTACATAAAGGGTTGACTTTTTTCCTGTATTGCTATTGTTATCTAATTTGTAAAGTATGGATGTGATATTGATGATTAATATTGTTTACATTGACTTATTCTTTTGAATTTTGTAGATTGTTAGGTGAATTTCTATTACCAACGTCAAATATTTTACCACGCACATATCGAGAGCTATATGTGATTATGAAAGAATTTGGAATGGAGTATCAAGCTATTGATGCATGTCCTAATGATCATATCATATACTATGGACAATATGCATTAGAAAATGAATGCCCAAAATGTCAAACAAGTAGGCATCGAACCAATAAAGTGACAAAAAAGGTGCCTCACAAATTTCTTTGTTATATTCCGATAATTCCACGTCTCCAGCAGTTGTTCAGGTGTCAAAGTATAGCATAGTTTATAGATTTCCATGCAAAGAACATAAGTCAAGACTATGTTCTTCGAATGCCTGTAGATGGGTCTGCATTTAGGTGCATCGAAGAAACGTGGCCAATTTTCAAAGAAGAACCTCGTAATGTTAAAATTTCGTTGGTAGCTGATGGTGTCAATACATTTGGAGAGCTTCGTTCTACCTACTCAGTGTGGCCTATTTTTGTTATAAACAATAACCTTCCTCCTTGGATGTCGGTCAAGAGAGAGCACACAATGTTGGCAATGATTGATCCAGGTATTTAATTAATTTGTATTTTTTTACTTGAAATTTTGATCACTAAATATTTCATTTCTTTGTTTCGTGCATGATACTTATGTCTTTTATATATAACGACATGTAGCTAAATATAATTAATCATGTATGTTGGAGCAATTAGGTAAGTACCAGGTTAAATATATGAATGTATATATTGAGCCTCTTATTGATGAGTTGTTGAAGTTATGGGTTGGCGTCATTATGTATGAAATCTCTAGACCAATAGCGAAAAGACAATTTCAATTCCATGGAATACTTGGATGGACAATTCATGATGCTCCCGGGTTAACACATTTTTGTGGTATATTCTTACTTTCTTTTGTTCTTTAATATTATATATATCTATTGAAAATATCATGCATTATTTTAAATGAGAATTCTAATTCTCTACACTAATTCATATATCTTGTAGGTCTTCAAAAAGAGGGTAAATTTGCATTTCCAGCTTGCGGTCCCATGATAAAATCTCATCGTTCAAGGAGTTTAGCATAGGAAGTGTTTGATGAGTATAGGCACTTTCTTCCTAAGAACCATAGTTATCGAACTATAGACAAAGAAAAATTCAATGGTAAAGAAGAGAATTGAAAAAAACCATGAAGAATGACACCTCACCTATGTAATTTGGAATATAATAGAAATTGTCAAGGTATGCCAAATTATTTATGTATTGTTGGAATATTGGTCAATACTTAGCCAAATTTCTGAATATGAAAAACAATATTTTTCCTAATTTGGTAGATTGATTTCTTGCACATGTGACCATCATAATAAAAACTAAAAGCATGGGTGGATAACCACTTCAACAAGGAACAGATCTATGTCACCCTATGAATTTTATTAGCACAAGGACACTATTGAGTATGGTTGTCATTGATGTCAAAGGAGGTCATTAATGACAAAAGAAGTGTTGATATGGCATGTGTGATGAGGTTGAAAAAAACATGTTGGTGTCCTAATGTCTCGTGATGTCCTTGTTACATTCTGGTAGTAGTTGATAACGGTATGATAATTTGTGGATTTTTACTAAGTGTTGAAAAAATTCCCTTAAGAAGCCACCTTATGAAAATGAACACCATAATCCATAAGAAGAAGAAAATTCCCACCATGAACTACCATCCCATAGTTTGTTGAAATATATATCTGACCATGGCCCCGGTTCTCAGAAAAAAATCCTTGATGAAGAAGATACATGTCTCCCAAAAGAAATATTTTTGGTCAAATTAGTCAGAATTCCTCTATGGAAATGCCTGTCATAATTTGTGGGTTGAATAAAATGACCGCACCACATGGTCATCCTGTAGGTGTATGTTTTGCCTACCTGACCATGTTCTTACATTGGTTTGATAATGCTTGAGAAAGAAGATATGGATTTGCCAAAATAGGGTTTCAGGCCATCTTACACCAAAGTTCAGTAAAATGCCTGCCTAGGGAAAATGAAGATGAGTCTGGGAGTGAAAAAATCATAGGTGTGCTCAGTAAGGTGTAATACATCATCTAGTAGCATTATTTTAGGTTTTGGGTGAAATGAAAAATCCACCTTAGGTTTTGGACAAATTGTCTAAGTATGGAATTATTGGTAAAATATGCCTAAGTGGCATCAAGGAAATGCACACCACATCTCATAGGATGATGATAAAAATTATATGAAAGTGATAGTCTCTATTATGTTTGTTGGTGCATCCAACCATGGTTTCATATTTCCCAAAGAGACTATGAGGAGGAAGATATCAATCTACCAAAAGTGCCTCTCACCTTCATTTGCACTATCCCAGTAAAATGCCTGCCAAGGTTAGATGATGAGGTTGCAGGAGATAAGATTGGCATGGTTGAGTCAGTATGATATTACTTAGATTTTGGATGTCTCACTCTCCAATTTTGATGAAAAAAATAAAATCACCTTGGTGACTTAGGGTTTGAAGAGATTTGTCTAAGTGTCAATAAGCGGTTTGGAAGACCACTTTCAAATGCCTGCCAGATGTTGGGTGTATGTCAATAGGTTCATCAATTGGAATGGATTTTTTCTTTGTTGAAATGGATATCCAGCCATACTTTCAAGTTGACTTACAATGGTCACATATGCAAAATATCAATCTGCCAAAAGTAGGAAAAAAACTATTTTGCATATTTAGAAACACAAGAAAATTGCCTAAGTGTTGAGATCATGATTTTGAGAGTTTGTTTGGAAATGCCCGCCAAGGAATGTCCTTGTGAAAATAAATTTATCAAATTTCATTTGATCAAAGGCCACATAGACCAGTTTTCCAACACTTAGCCATGTCCAAGAATTTCTCCAAGGTTTATCCTGAAACCCTATTCTGGCAGACTTATAACTTTCTCCTTAGAAAGGATTAAGGAAAAATGAGACCATGTCTAGATATCTAGTTCAAAAGGATATATCATGATATGTTGGTGCAGGAATTCTATTCAAACCATGAATTATGGCTGACATTCTCTTAGAGTAGTTTTGACTACTTTTTCATACTTAGTCAATTTCCAAAGTTTCACAATGTTGCCATATTTTTCCAGAATGATGTATGATTATAACACTAACTTCCTGATACCACCAGAGCACCATTATGTGTATTTGTAGCCTCACCATACATGCCACATCATCATACTTTCCCTGTCATTACTTCCTTTGTCATTCCTTTGTCTTTCACTGAGTTTACCTTGCCATCATGTCTTTGGTTATCCTTTTGTCATTCACTGAACTCCTTTGACATCAATGACAATCACATTCAGCTTGTATCATATATTATATAAATATTTGTTTTTTTTAGGGAATTATGTTCATCCGGTATGTACCTATATTGATTAATTAGTGTTAATTTGATTTTGTTGATGTTTCATGAATGCTGTTAAGGCACGAATGGGATTCCACGAGGAATAAAAGTTTACCTGATGCAATTCAGTAGGTTGCCATACTATGAGCACCTACAAATAGTTCATTTGTTTTATATAATGCATATCGGGAAGACCATAACAGAATTGTTATGGCAAATATTAGATGGAAGGACTGACAAAGAAAGAATTGGAAAGATTTGTAGTGACATCCAAGAAGCTAATCACGAATTGCAAAGTGTTATCATTAATTCTAATGGTGATGGCCGTCAATAGAATATTAGTCTTCCTTGGTGCTTGATGGAGAAACAAAGCAATATTGTAAAAGAGGTCATCAGAAAAATCAGGTTTCCATGGGGTTTCGTCTAACATAAAGAATATCTTAATGAAAAAGGTGATTTTGGTGGGGTTAAAACACATGATTGGCATACATTCATTAAGGTAATTGTGAGTTTTTAATATATTTCCTTATCAGTATGCACTATTTTATTAATTTTATTCCCTTATTTGGAAATAAATAATAATTATGTGTTTTTTGATAGAGTATGTTCTACCTTTATCTCTCCTAGACGAATCTGACAACAACATAAAAAAATTTATTTATGTTCTTGGAAAATACATGAGGTAAGTAATTAATATTTTATGTGGAAAATGTACTTGGTCCATGATTTGTAGCGGAATTGATTGAAATATTATGTTTTCCCCGCAAATTTTATATATGGCTTGATATTATTTTATTTCATCATTTGTAGGTGGATTTCCTCAAAAGAAATACATAAATAAGATATAAGGTATTGGAAGAGAGAAATTCCCCGACTAATGGGTGAAATGCAACAGTATCTACCTCCAACATTTTTCAATGCATAAGAACACTACCTTATACACCAAGTTGAGGAGATTGGATTATGTGAACCGGTACACACAAGGTCGATGTGGATGGTGGAGAGGCAGTTGAAGTTGTTGAAGGATCTTGTTAGACAAAGAGCACGTCCTGAGGGTTCTATGGTTGAGGGATATATGGTATATCAATGCATGGTGTATATTAGTGAATATCTACCTAAAATTAGTAGAAAATATGAATGTGCCTCGCATTTGGCATCTCAACTCCATCAACAAATTTGAAGGGGAGGTCCTATTGGGGAAAGGTACAATGAGGACCGTGAAAGGTAATTATTAGATTTTGTGGAGTTAATATATCATGTATTTTTCCAATTTTATTTTATCATAATTATTTGTTATTTTTTTATTAATCCTACATATTCAATTGTATTAAACTATGCATGTAATGATATCTAATTAATGATAGTGAATTGTTATTTTTTCATATAGTTGCTCGAGTGTGGGATGCTTTAAGTTTATACATTGCAAACAACCTTGATTGGATGGAGCATTGGATAGAAGATTGTGAAGAATGATTCGGTAGGTTATCATGGGAAGGGGTCATTGAGATGATTAAAACAACTCATCGTCATCGACATCAATTTCCTGATCTTACATCGCAAAAGGAAGTTGATTTAGCCTATGGTTTAAAAGATAAAAAGGTAAGTAAATTATTTACCGGCATTTTTCTATTTACTTCCCATTTTTTCAACGTATTTGGTTTGTTTAAGTTTTCAAACATATTTTCTAAGTCCTATATGACGTTTATTAATTCACAATGTATTTTTTTACTTGTTGTCAATGTTGCAGTTGAAACATCACAAGGCTATGTGGTGTAATGGTCGTAAATTTCATATCCAAATGTTCGATGATAAGATGAAAACCTTGGATTTTGGGATAACTGCAATGTTTAAGGTCACCAATGTTTCCTCTAGAAGTGACATACATCCAGAAGAAACTGAGAATGGGTACTATGGGAATTTGGAGGACATAATTGAGTGTGATTTTAATTCCTTTAAAATATTTTTGTTTGAGTTGAAGTGGTACAGGCTATGGATGCATGAACATGATCCTAAAAGAACTGTTACTGAGTATGCTAATGGATTTACCATGGTTAATACAAGGGAATTTGAACTGGGTACAAAGCCTTATGTTCTTCGAAGTCAATGTGAGCAAGTCTTTTACTCATAGGTACTAGGTAAAGTAGGTTGGTCATATGTTGCTAGATACAATCCAAGAGGAAGACTAGTAAAGTTCAATCATGTAGATGATGAAGATAATAATGAAGAAGAAGAAGATGATGATGATTCAGATCTAGAGTAGTTGGCTGCAGTCGATGTGTTCGATGAAGAAGTTGAAGAGGTTGATCATCCAAATGTAGTAGACTATGATCTCATTGATGATGTAGATGACTATATTAGCGAAGATGCCATTGTCGGTGATGTTGATGTTAATGACCCTTTCATGAATATGTATTTAGAACCAGATCCTGATACAGATGTTGAGTTGGATGAAGAAGAAGATGATGAATGATATTTAATTGTTGAAGAGTAGAGGCACGTGTTTATATCTTTCATGTCAAGATGATCTTTATATGTTTTTATTTCCAAATTGCATACCCAAGAAAAGCATTGATTTGTTGTTGAAAAATTCTTTGTAGGCTGAATTTGTGAGTCTAAAAATCATTCTGTAGGGAGAATTTGTGAGCCTGAAATACAGTATGCATGCATCACCTCACCTCCGCTTCGAACCTGGATAACCATGGACAAACTTCAAACAGGGGAATCCATCATGACAAGCACATCTAAAATGTGGGAATCCTCCTCTGCAACCCTAGTTGAAACACACTCATCCACAGATGATAGGGTAACAGTAAAAAAATTCCAGGAGAAATCTGATGCATGCAGAGATGCAAAGATGTGGCCACCAGGTATACTAAGGAAATAAGAATTTTTTGACTTTTTTTGGGGAATGTTTAGTTATGTTGCTGAGGAGATAGATGAGGCAATTTAGAAATATGATGCTAGGAATATGGAACTCATAATTTTTGGGAAGTGGGTATACCTCAACCCTGATTTGGTTGCCCGAGCTACAAATATTCCATGCAGAGGGGGAGCGATTTTAAGCTCAAGGAAAACCACCGGACAGGAGAAGAACCAGATGGCCAGTAAACTTTGTGGGAAAGAAGGAAATGTTCTGAGAAATGGTTTAAAAATGCAAGATGTCCCTCCCAAAATATACAAAACTTTGATTCAGATTGTCCTTAGGAAAATTCTGAATCATGACAGGGTTGAAATTTTGGGTGAATGTATGCGGGTAGTGATACATTGGGTGGAAGATATACCTATAGATATTCCTTATCTATTGGCTAAGAAACTCCACTATGCCCTGCAAGAGAGCCAATTAAGGAAGGTTAAATTTAGTTTCCCGGGCACACTTCAAAAAATTATTGATTTATGTCGACCCCATGCTACTGAAACAGATATTAGTGATATCAACCAGCATGGAAAAATATCTTTTCCAAAACCACCTTTTCATAAAACACATGTTAGGAAATGTAAAAGCAGGGACCATAATGAGGAATTTCTAGTACAGTATCCTCAGGAGAATGAGGAATTAGTACAATATCCTGAGCACCATGGGGAATCACCATTACACCATGCTGAACGGAATGAGGAATCACCAGTACAAAGTCCTTAGCACCATGGCGAATTACGAGTACAATATCCTGATTTGGTCACAAATGATGAAATTTGTGCTACCATAACTTTGAAAGAGTTTAAGGGGCATGTAGATAGAGGTCGTTGGGAGGAGGTGACATGCAATGAAACTGAACAAACTACTGCTCACTTTTCCATTCCTCAAGACATTCTTGATAGAATTCCTCCTAAACAGTTGGAAATTGAGTATGATTGTTCTTCTAAATCATAATTAGGGGCTTCCTCTATGCATTTAGACATTGCATCATATAAGTTTGATATTAGGTACGTGTTCATCCTATATGATAAAATGGATAATTTCAAGGAAAAAACTTCCTATATATGCAATTGGGTGTAAGAGTGCTTGATAAAAGATGATAATATTTTACAATGCCTAAAACATATAGCAGCGTTGTAGAATACAATTGTGGATAATCATTTTAGAGAAGACATAATTATAAAAGGGAAAGAAGAAATGGTTAAATTATTGTCCAAAGAAGTAGATAAACACATTGATGTTGTTGAAAAATCAATTCAGTCTGTGAGGGTTGCGTATGAAGAGGCTTTGGAAAAAGCTAATACTGAAGCAAGTGAATTCAAATAAGAGTTGAAAAAAAGACCACTTGTTCTCAATGTATCACCAACGAGGATAGAAATGGGTCCTTTAGAGGTAACGAAGAAGAAAATTAAAGAATATGAATAGGTAGTACAATAATATCAGTTAAAGTTGAAAGAGTGGGAGGGAAGCCATGGAAAAAGAGTTGGAGAATTAGAATCAATAATTTTCAATTCGAGAAAAACCATTTCTAGGAAAGATGATAAGTTGAAAGGAAAAATGTTAGCAAGGATCTTTGAAACTTTAACACTTAAAAAACAAAGTAGAGGAAAAAAAATTTCCACTGAAGAAGGTGGTGAGGGTGAAGGTAAGGGTACGAAAGGAGGCTATGGTAAGGGTAAGGGTAAGGGAAGAAGGAAAAATACATGTACAGGTACAATGTCCTTAGAAGAGTGAGAGAAGTCCTTAGCACGTCGAGAGAAGATGCTACAAGAAAGCTTCTTAGTGAGCCTTGCACTAGGTGATTTGTATGGCTCATCACCGTTACATAAAGAAATGAAAGAGAATATGGGCAGGAAAAATGAAAAAATAAGGGAGTTGGAATCAAAACTTTTAGAAGGTAGAAAAGTTCAGCATTTGGGATGTGATATGGAAATTCATACACTTAAATCCATAATTGTTGTTTTGGAGAAGGAATTAAAAGGGTCAACTGTTGCGATGAGTGCAATTCCTGTCCTTCCCAATGAGACAAAGTTGAGGGAAAAAGAGTAGGAGAAAGAAATACATAATCTGAAACGTGAATTGACTGAAGTTAAAAATCAGTTGAAACATACCAAAGACAAATTGGAGGTCAAGGAAGAAAAAGAATCAACAAAGTATAAGAAAAATGTGGAAATGTTGAACAAACTGATGGTGGAAAAGAAATTTTTTCTAGAAAATTAAAAAAAAATTCACAGAGAGTTAAAGAGATTGAAAACAAATTGCAATAAGTGCCTTGTCAAACTCTAGTACAATTACAGTCTTCTACGAAAGGCAAGAGAGACAATTTAGATTTGTGTTCTGCTCAAGAGGATGGATTGCAACCATCTCTAAAACATGCTAGACATGTATAAATCAATGTATATATCTATTTATCAATAGTTAATGAAAAAAAATATTTGTATGATGGAATTTTGTATTTATTGGCATATAATGAAAAATGCTTTTTAGTTGGCATATCAATGTATATATGTATTTATTGAAAGTTAATGGAAGGTTAAATTTTCACTGATGTGACCTCCATAGGGAAAAGTGAAACGATGAATGGATAAAAACTTCAACAATGAACAAATGCATGTCATTTGATGAATTAATTGACACACACACATCATCTGGTGGGACTTTGAAAATAGCATTTTAAACTATAGATTTACCACTTGGACAAAATTATAAAACCTGAAGTCAACATGAGGGATTTTTATTTTCACCAAATCCTGAACCAATGATACCAGATGATGTAGTACATCCCATTCAGCACAACCAAATTGATTTCCCCTTG
Source organism: Pseudotsuga menziesii (assembly GCA_001517045.1). Classification (NCBI taxonomy): domain Eukaryota; kingdom Viridiplantae; phylum Streptophyta; class Pinopsida; order Pinales; family Pinaceae; genus Pseudotsuga; species Pseudotsuga menziesii. The sequence continues at coordinate 189,284 of LPNX011198151.1, forward strand.
ATAATCATCTTCTTTTGAGTCGGGCGGGCATTTCACTGGATTGGAGCAAAACAAGCCAGAGGGAACTTTTGGCATACTGGTAACTTTATCTTCAGAGAGATTTTGGACAAAATAATGATGTGGTTAGATGCACCAATCAACACTCTAGAGACCCATACCCTCAAAACAATTTAATACACCAACTACTGGAAATGGAGGGCATTTTACTGAGGTCACTTACACATTTTTACTAGAATTTTCATACTTTTGAATATGAGAATTTTTATTTTTTTTCTGTTTTGGTAGATTGTTATTTTCCTCATGTGGTCACCAAAAGAAAAACTAAGAACATGGAAAAATATCCATTTCATCAAAGAACAACCCCATACCCTCAGATAAATTTATCATCATCGAGACAATCTCTAGCGGGAATTTCTGTGAAGCCACTTAGGCAGTTTTGCCAATACAGGAATAGTGCAAATATGGTTGTGAGGCACTTTTGGCAGGTTGACATCTTCCTCCTTAGAGACTCTCTTGTGAGGAAAGTGACATGGTTGTATGCTCCATACAAAATTATAGAGACTCGTATTCTTAATACAATTTTCACATCATCCTATGAGGCATGGCGAGCATTTCCTTAAGGCCACTTCAGCAGATTTAATACCAACTCCATACTTGGACAAATATCTCAATTTGGACTAATATTCCTAAAACACCCTTTTGGCAGGTCCATAACTTTTTCTTCATCTACTTCCAATACAATATGAAGACATGGTCAGGTAGGCTAAATACCAATCTACAAGACCCCCATGTGCTGTGGACATTTAATCTAACCCATAATTTAGGGCGGGAATCTTTCTGAGGCTACTTAGCCATTTTTGCATCCACCGGTGAAACACCCTGTTTTGGCAAGCCTGTATATTTATCCTCAAGAAATATTAAAGAAAAATCAAATCATGAATATGGATCCAAACCAACCAGCAATAGGATGATACCATGTAGGAATTCTTCTCAAACCATGAATTGTGGCGGGCATTCTCTTAAGGCGGGACTGATTTTGACTAAGGCTGCTAGGACCAATTCTTCCTTAAATATATGTTGTAGTTTGGTGAGGAAAGTGACATGGTTGTATGCTCCATACAAAACTATATAGACTCACATTCTCAATACATTTTTCACATCATCCTATGAGGCATGGTGGGCATTTCCTTAAGGCCACTTGGGCAGATTTAACACCAATTCCATACTTAGACAAATTTGTCAATTTGGTCTAATCTTCCTAAAACACCCTTTTGGCAAGTCCATAAGGTTTTCTTCATCCACTTCCAAGAAAATATGAATACATGGTAGGGTAGGCCAAATACCAATATACAATACCCCCATGTCCTGTGGCCATTTACTCTAATTCATAATTTAGGGCAGGCATCTTTCAAAGGCTACTTAGCCATTTTTGCATCCATCGGTGAAACACCCTGTTTTGGCAGGCCTGTATCTTTCTCCTCAAGAAATATGAAACCAAAATCAAATCATGAATAGGTATCCAAACCAACCATCCATAGGACAGTACCATGGTGCGGGCATTCTTCTCAAACCATGAATTGTGGCGGGCATTCTCTTAAGGCTGTTGGGACCAATTTCAACTAAGGCTGTTGGGACCAATTCTTCCATAAATATATGTTGTAGTTTGGTGAGGAAAGTGACATGGTTGTATGCTCCATACAACACTCTAGAGACTCACATTCTCAATACATTTTTCACATCATCCTATGAGGCATGGTGGGCATTTCCTTAAGGCCACTTGGGCAGATTTAATGCTAATTCCATAGACAAATTTCTCAAATTGGTCTAATCTTCCTAAAACACCCTTTTGGAAGGTCCATAAATTTTTCTTCATCCACTTCCAAGACAATTGGAAGACATGGTAAGGTAGTCCAGATACCAATCTACAAGACCCCCATGTGCTGTGGGCATTTACTCTAACCCATAATTTAGGGCGGGCATATTTCTAAGGCTACTTAGCCATTTTTGCATACACCGGTGAAACAACCTATTTTGGCAGGCCTGTATCTCTGTACTCAAGAAATATTAAAGAAACCTCAAATCATGAATAGGTAGCCAAACCAACCAGCCATATGATGGTACCATAGTGCGAGCATTCTTCTCAAACCATGAATTGTGGCGGGCATTCTCTACAGACTACTGGGACCAATTTTGACTAAGGCTGTTGGGACCAATTCTTCCTTAAATATATGTTTTAGTTTGGTGAGGCAAGTGGCATGGTTGTATGGTCCATACAACACTCTAGAGACTCACATTCTCAATACATTTTTCACATCATCCTATGAGTCATGGCAGGAATTTCCTTAAGGCCACTTGGGCAGATTTAACACCAATTCCATACTTGGACAAATTTCTCAATTTGGTCTAATCCGCCTAAAACACCATTTTGGAAGATCCATAACATTTTCTTCATCCACTTCCAAGACAATCTGAAGACATGGTTAAATATGCCGAAGACCAATCTACAAGACCCCCATATGCTGTGAGAATTTACTCTAACCCATAATTTAGGGTGGGCATCATTTTGAGGCTACTTAGCCATTTTTGCATCCACCAGTGAAACACCATGTTTTGGAAGGCCTGTATATTTCTACTCAAGAAATATTAAAGCAAACTCAAATCATGAATAGGTATCCAAACTAACCATCCATAGGAGGTACCATGGTGTGAGCATTCTTCTCAAACCATGAATTGTGGCAGGAATTCTCTTAAGGTTGCTGGGACCAATTTTGACTAAGGCTATTGGGACCAAATCTTCCTTAAATATATGCTGTAGTTTGGTGAGGCAAGTGACATGGTTTTATGCTCCATACAAAAATATAGAGACTCACATTCTCAATACAATTTTCACATCATCCTATGAGGCATGGAGAGAATTTCCTTAAGTCCACTTGGGTAGATTTAACACCGATTCCATACTCAGACAAATTTCTCAATTTGGTCTAATATGCCTAAAACACCCTTTTGGCAGGTTGATAAATTTTTCTTCATCCACTTCCAAGACAATATGAAGACATGGTCAGGTAGGACGAAGACCAATATACAAGACCCCTATGTGCTGTTGGAATTTAATCTAACCCATAATTTAGGGTGGGCATATTTCTGAGGCTACTTAGCCATTTTTGCATCCACTAGTGAAAAACCCTATTTTGGCAGGCCTGTATCTTTCTCCTCAAGAAAGATTAAAGAAAACTCAAATCATGAATATGTATCCAAACCAACTAGCTATAGGACAGTACCATGGTACATGAATTCTTCTCAAAACATGAATTGTGCCGGGCATTCTCTTAAGGTTGCTGGGACCTTTTTTGACTAAGGCTGTCGCGGACCAATTCTCTTAAGGCTGATGGGACGTCCAATTTTGACCACTTTTCTGAAAATTTTGCTCATGAAAGGGTGGATTTTGTATATTTGGGTGGTCTCATTGTTTTTTGCATGGAAACCTTGGTAATTTTAGCATGCCAACTCGAGGTAAACTCTATTGTTGTATTTTTTCTTCAAGAGTTTTTTACCTTGGATATTTTAGGGTTTGGTATAACTTGGGAATTTGCAGGTATGGTTGCTGCTAGAGTGACGGTTCATTCTTGTTCATGGGGTGGTGTCTTAGCCATATTGCTTCCACAACTACAATTAGCTCAAGTAAGTGATTTTCTTTCCTTTATGAGAATTGTAAATTGTAATGTGTAACCCTGAAATATTTTCTTTGGCTTTTGGCTTTTATGAATTTATCTATGAAAATGAGCGTTGTTTTTATGCATCCCCAAGTTCTATTTTTCATCCTTGCATCCATGTGATATACAATGAGTAATTATAAGTGAATATATACATATCAACAACAACCACAAGCCCCATTATCATGATAAAGATGAGGGAAACTCAATGTATGAAAATGGAAACCACTTGTAACTCAATAGGAAGTAATCTAATTGGTGGCTAATTCAGAGAGGGATCTCTCACTATTTACAGAGTTTTCATATGCAATATATTCAATCGATCAAAGACAAGCTTGAAGGTCAAATTTCTGAATAGAATAAGTTTGTTTTTACAAATTTTGGTGGGACGATCATGGAGGGGACCATTGGGAAATGGAGTCAACAATATAGTCTGAAATATGTTGTAGGAGGTAAGGAATCATGAAAGTTTATGGACAGAGGAAATATAGTCATCCATCCTTCAATCTGTAGATATTTAGCAGGTGATTAGTAGACAGGAGAAAACAGTCCATCACGCAGAGCACCTAACTAGGGTGAATTCTGTATGACTTTAGAAGAAAATGTTCAAAAATGATTGAACAATGGGATGAGAGAATACAAGATGAATTCTGGACCATATAAAATAAATCTCAAACATAAAAATAAAATACAAAGTGGAATGAAAAAGAAGATAAAAATTCACGTAAAGAAGTTACTTATTGAAGAAAAAGACGACACAGGAATCTCTTCCATGAAAGGATTATCATTCCTTTGCAATTTTACTCATATCTAGAAAGATTGAAACACGTTACAGTGGAGAGCCTCTAACGTTACAGTGGAGATCCTCTACTCTTGAAAATTCCCAAACCTTCTCCCCTCTAACGTTACAGTGGAGAGCCTCTACTCTTGAAAATTCCCAAACCTTCTCCCCTCTATGGGGAGAAATTTATACTATCTCAGTCCTCAAGGATAATCCTTGAAACGGGACATGAAACTATTTACAGTCGTAATCAACAACTAACAACTTAGAGCATGCTACCACTGCCACAGTTTACATATATTAAAATAGACATTAATATATATGGAGCTAATGTGCATGTTCGGTCTAGATGGAAACACGTTGCTTATGTTTATGAGCTTGTAGGTCATGAAAATGACGTTAAGGATGCTTCTGATGACTCACTACTGACTGGGCTCGACCACTCATCTATCTGTCAAATCAGCAACGTGTCCTTCCCTGGGTGTGTGTAATTTCGTGCTCAAAGGAACTTTTCTACATGGTTTTCGGACTGGCAAAGGAGTTTATATCCTTTCCATTCTTTTGCATTTTCTACAACCCCGCTATGTCCTCATAATAATGTTGTATGAGGGGACTTGGAGAAAGGAAGCTTTGTACTCCCCACCTCCCATGGCCCAGGTTCTCCTATAGGTCATACAGTGGGGGGTGTCTTCCACCTCCTCACCACCTCAGAAAAAGTTGGGAATTGTTGTTCACAAACGAGGCGATGAAGAGTTTGGACACCTGCCACCCCAACATGAGCATTTGCTCCTACTGGTTTCCACTGAACACGGTCACCCTATACCGGGACTTTGGAATCCATGATTTCTTCTAGGGTTTCTATGGAGACACACCTGGGACAGGAAAACCCAGGCACTGTGCAGCCTAAGGTACAACTATCTGGAAACATTCAAAGTGCTTCACATATAAGACCCGATGGTTGGTGCTTTCTTGGTGTGAAAAACCAAGGCAACAGATGAGCGTGGAATCAAGCTCACCAACCATCAACACCCCAATACTGATAAGCTTCTCAAAGCATATCACCATTTCAACTCTTTCAAAATTCTCAGAATCTCTTAGTAGAATAACACTTTGAGCATTGCCTCTAATTGTTGATTCATCTTATGCATATTAATTGGCCTAGGAAGGTGGTGTTTATATAGGGTGATGAAGATGAAAATGGATACAAATATGACTTGTTATCATAATGGTATCATGAGTGGACACGTGGGTAGGGATCTCTATTTTCTGCTGAGAATCTAGTCATGCTGCCTCCTTTGATGTTGCATTGTTGTCCACATGGATCACAGTGTTTGGACATGACATTCTTTTCCTTTTCACTTACGCTGACGATGGTGTTCGGAATGGTTTTGGCAATCCATATCCCTTTTCTTCGTGTAGAGGCCAGGTTCATCACTTCAAATATCTGAACTTCATGATCTCCCATTTTTTTCTACGCAAGCCACGTGCCGAATATCTGGAGTCGGGAATGCTGGTGAATTGGTGATGCTTTAGACATGATATTCACCTAAGGCATGTCACAAATGGAATCGAGGGATATTATTATTGGTCAAATCGTACGTGAGGATATCCTTTCTGTACTAGACCTGAACAAGACACCACCTTTACCAAGTTGAATCGCTCTAGAGTCGCCACTAGCCAGGGATCAAATTTGAAGGGCGAGTCTCATTTTACTTTGAATGGTTGTGATATATTGAACCCTTCAATGTTTACATTTAAAAATAAATCATTCTTTTCATTTGAAAATTAAGTGTTAAAAAAATTTCATTATTTATTAAAAGCATTGTATAGAAAAAAAATGACAATAAGAAGAAATCCCAAGTGATTCAACATTTACATGGAATTAGTGAGGTAAACCATGTACATATGATTTATCACTTCCAGATTCTTTTTATGGGAATAAATCAACAGTTAGTATAGATGAGGAGAGACTAAAATAAAGGTTGAGAATGAAGAACATGTAACGGTGATGGAAGATGAGATTGGGAAAAATCCCATTTAGAAAGAGATTGATGCACTTGTTTTGTTAATGTGAACATAGCCATAAACACTAGGAGTATTGGTTTTTTGTATTGCATGCTCTTTGGCCTATTAATTTTTTGAAGGAAAATGTATGTTTTCTATCACGCTAAAGTGATTAGAGTAGTTGAGAACTACTCACAACCTTATATGAATACATAATATGAAATTAGGGGTGAAAGTAGGCTCATGGGGTACTAAAGCTTATTTCTGTCTAGAATTTTTTTGAGAAGAGATCCACTATTTGAAATGCTATGTTACAAGGCCAAAAGAGATCAGGCATCAAATCCCTAACATTAATAACAAACTAAAAGGATGATCTTTTTCTAGTGCCAATGTATCCACCTAAAACTAGTGTACTTCTAACATTGTACATCCATGGGAGATTTAAAATTGTTGATCCTTGTTGTGACCACTTGATAATTTCCATAACCAATGGTTTAAATAAACAACATAAAAGTAAACAAATTAGAAGAATAACTTTTCCATGACATTTTACCTTACCAGTTTTAAAATGAACTTTTCTACATGCTATTAAAAGCATTGTATTATTATCTTTCTAGCTAAATGAGTTTTTTAGGATCCACATTTCCATTAATGGCAGAAAAAAGATACAAATACCATCACAAAGCTAATTGATATGTTTATCGATATGGACACAGTTCATGAGTAACTAGTGATTCAATTTCAAACTCCACCTAATCCCTAAGCATCGTCTTCACCATAATAAAACTAAGTATTAGAAGACTTGAAAATTTATCTTTCAAACTTTAGACTTGAGTCTACTAACATCTATATGTCAAATGAGAGGGATTGATAGGGATTCTCATTTCTCTTTTCAAAACTTGATGCATATAATTATTATTCAAACAAATTGAAAAAAATATCCTTCAAACTTCAATGTGGATCTTACTAGTATTTGGATCTCACACGAGAAGACATTTTAGAGGGATTCCACACTTATATTTTCAAATTTTCATCTTATATTTATGTGAAAAGGTTAGAAAAAAAACAAGGACTATTATATACTATAATATCTTTCTGAACCTTAGAGATTCAAAAATGTTATTTTGACAAAAAAATATTTACAATCTCTTCTCTTAAATTCTGGGTTGATAGGTTTGAGGAGTGGTATCCAAGGTAATTGTAGACTCCATTTGATATGTCAACATTAAGAACCTTTATCAAGGTTCATCATCAGGACAATGAGTCAAATGTTCCAACAAATATCAAGTATTTTAAACTTTTTTTGTTCTATTTTGGTTTATGGCTTTCGGATTCCCACAACACTAATTGTAAATCAGAAATAAAAAGAAAAGCATTTCCACCACCTAAATGTTTTAGGAGAAACAACTATTTATTCAACCTCCTAGAGCCCACAAAAGATGGCTATAATGCACACTCGATTATAGTGTGGAAACATATAATTCACATCTCTATGGCCCTCACATGATGCACATTGGCAACCATTGGGGCATCTTCTGCCATTCATGTCATGGAGCAATATCTCATACAAATATAGAGACACACGCAGATACATCATTATTATTATTTTAGCTAATGAAATTCCATACATATATAGAGCGATCTCTACTATCCCGATCCATGGAGAATATAGTTTATTGAACTTAGATAAGGGACAACTCTGTCGGGTCGGCGAAAAAGTTGGTAATTAGGTCATTTATAAAATAAGCCATTGGAATTTGGAAGGACCTTTGAATGGAGGATTGATTCTGCTCGATGGCGTCTCTTTTGGTCAAGTGTGGTTGCTCCTACCTAAAAGAAAAACCCCAGAATGTAAACCTAATGCTTTCAGGTAGCAACTTTTTTTATCAACCCTAAATTCAACAACTATTTTTACAATTGAATGATGTCCTCCATAGATTCTCAATTCAAAGTGATCAAACAAAAGCCCCAACTTTAGGTGGATTATGGATAGTCTCTGACGTGTCCAGAGAATTTCAGATTTCATTCTTTGTTTCGAGGGCGCTCAGGCCACAGACCAGAGAGCCCACGGAAGGAAGAGGATGAAGAAGAAGATGACTCAAGTCAAAAGGTGAGGTGAGTGAGGAGGGGATACATAATAGGGGATATCAACACTATCAAACTGCACAACTTGACTTGGGGAGATCAATATCAACCATCGATCTCTAAAATACCTTCATCGGGACCGCTCAACTTTGAGAACTTTAACATTCTGCTAACCCTTTTTGATCTGAACGAATGAGAAAATTCTAATCATGGAATGCTTCTCACCTGTTGATCTACCCAACATCTTGTTCCAACCATAGATCTTCGCAGCCCTTACCACTTTCCGCAAATCGACCATGGATGTTGATTAGGAAGAGGGAGATGACGATGATGATGATGATGCCAATGAAAATGATGATGATGATGATGATGATGATGGTGATGATCAATGATGGTGGTGGTGATGACGAAGACAACAATGATGATGATGAGGGTGAGGATGAGGACGATGATGATGAGGATGAGGATGATAAGGATGATGATGATGTCTAGGATGAGGATGATGAAGATGATGATCATGATTATCATGATTATCATAATGATGGTTAGGATGAGGATGATGATGATGATCATGATGTGAATGATGAAGATGAAGATGATGATGATGATGAATATGTTGATGAAGATGATGATGATGATGATGAATATGTGATGACAACATATTTACTTTGGTCTTCACTAAATTGTTCTGAGCTTCACCAACATTATAATAGAATGGTTATGAGTGATTATTTGCTCCTATAAAGAATTCACTTTATGGAACTACCAAACTACTCAGTTTGGATCTTCCTCTTTTAAGACACTGGACTAGGTCCATAAGTATTTATTCTTCATGTGCACAAATATAAGAACATGAGGCTTCACAAGGCCCAAAAAGTTGCATTTTGTTTTTGAATACTTCCTCGGATAATATTAAATTGTCATATTAGTCCTTGGAATGGATGTTAGGAGCAATCCTTATTTTTTCACTCAACTGGTTGCTTCCCCTATCATGTAGATGTCTTCATTCACCGAGCTCCCCCTAAAATTCCGATGATGAAGATGATGATGTTGATGACGAATATGATGATGAAGATGAAAATGATGACGATGATAATGAAAATGATGGTGATGATGATGATGAATATAATGATCATGATAATGGATATGCTGATGAATTGGATGACGATGATGTTGATGATGAATATGATGATGAAGATGAAGATGCTGATGATGATGATGATGAATATGATGATGATGATCAAGATGATGATGGTGATAATGAATACGTTGATGATGAAGATGATGATTATGATGATGATGATAAGGAAGATGACGATGATGAAGAAGATCATGATGACGATGACAATGATGATGATTATGAAGATGATGATATTGATGAAGACGACGAAGAAAATGGTTATGATGATGACAATGATGATCATGAATATAATGTTGATGATGATGATCATCGTTGTTGTCGTCATCACCATCATCTTCGCCATCTTCATTGTCATCATGATCATCATGATCATGATCATCGTCATCATCATCATGTTCATCCTTGAAGGGACATATGTATAGGATCTCACTATAAGCAATGCAACCAATACAAATTATGACAAAATCCTAGTTATATTAAATTAAATTAAATTAAACTACACTAAATTAAAAACATAGAGTTGTTTAACTATAATTAATTTCAAATGCAACAAAATATAAAATATGCAAATAAAAAAAACCCAAAATAAACTAAACAAAAGATAAATAAAAAAATAAAAAAACAAAACAAAACACCAAATATAAAATATGCAAATAATCAAACAAAAAAGGTAGAATTCAAAAACACCCGCTCACTAGCTCATTAGAATTCGAAAACACCCACGCAGTATCTGCTCCGGCTCCCATTTGGGGGTTTTCGATTTCGAAATTTCATTGAAGGATTTGGAACAAGTGATGATGTTTTTTTTACAAGAAAAGTGGGCGACTTTTCCTATTAGTTCATCATCCACTCCCTTCGCATGTGAGCCCATGGTTCTAGAACCACCTTCCCCACCTCCATAATGGCAGCAATGTTTAGACCTTCAGGTTTGTTTCCTTCTATGTTTTCTTGATTACCTATTGTGTTTTTATTTTATTCATGGTTTTTTTTGTTTTTGTGGATGTGGTTGAGGTGAAGTGGCTCAAATATCCTTGCAAGCATGAAGCACGAGTTGTCTAGGTGAACTTGGGAAATTCAATGTTAGAAATAAAACCAACAGTTATCCAAGAAAAGGAGGAAGGGAATGAGATATTTTAATGCTACCATGCCTTTGTTTGCTTATTGTGAGATATTTTGACAATATGCCTGAATGGAATGTGGTGGTTTTGTGGAGCTATATGATTGTAGGGTATGATTTGAATGGGAAAGATGAAGAGTCTCTCAAGATGCGTTGGCAAGCGTTGATGATGGGGATGAGGCCTAATGATTTTTCTTTCTCGACGGTGCTTCTGATTTGTGCAAAGATCACGGCTTATGATCACGGTAAGCAAGTTCATATCCTCACCATAAAATATGAATTTGATTCATATGATTTTGTGGGTATTTATCTAGTTGGAATGTCTGTGAAATGTGGGTTTGTTTCTAGTTTTGTTCATTCCTTTTTGGCATCATGTCAAAATTCCCATGAATTGACAGTTCAAAGCTAGACTATGAATGTTTTTAATAGGATATGTAAGTGGTTATTGTGTTAATTGTAATACAATAACTGGTGCTACGTGGAATCGAAAACCCAATTCTCTTAGGTGCCAAGATAACTCCATGCCATGTTTTTTCTTTAAAGGGCCACCAGGTATTCTATTTGAGAGGACTCTATGTTGGTTGTTACCATTTCAGCAACCATTTCAAAAACAAGGCTGGTGACAACCCTATATCAACACACTTCAACCTGCTGCCTATAGTCTACAATAAACTGCAAACTATCAAACTTTGACAGCCCTCCCTACTTGCAACCACAGTAAACACTGAACTGAATCAAAGGTTAACTATTAGTTGGATGTTGATATTGTTTAAGAGGGGTAAATAAAGTCTGAAAATTTAAATTATTTGCATAGCTACAAGTCTGGAACATACATTTGGTGGCTGTCCTATATTGCTAAGAATATTGTTCAAGGTTTGGAGTGGTTTGGTTTACATTGAATGCAAAACTAAAACTCTTATACACCTTACATTGGTAACCTTCACTGCTGCTATAAAATTGTCATAATTAGAACTGTGATACTGTATTATTGCTGCTATATTTATAATGAGTCCTCATACTTGAATGGAAGGTTATTGGCTGGTTAAATATTGCAATTGAATTGTATATGGTTACATGGCTAATGAAATCTTGGAAGCTAAAGTGATACTGGATGACCTTGCTACTAATTCCATATATCTTTAATTGAATACATTGACTTGATAGCATTTACATTTGCATATATAAGCACTAAATAAACTTAGTATGTCTTCTTCATTCATAGAAGTTATTGATTGAAAGGAACTGGTCACTAATACAATTGTGTAGAAGATATAGTTGTTTGTACTTGTAATTAAATAGAAAGAAGTTTCCCTGCAACCAAATGCATTTTCCATGGCACTAGAGTCCATGGATAAGTTGCCAGAAAGAATAGAATAGGTGCCGTGCATGAACATTTTGGTACAAAAATGTGTGGTAGAGATTTTTATATGATATTTTAAGGCTTGTATTAGGTAGTTTCATCAAAATTGAATGGTGTTAATCGATATCCTTGGAGGATTGAGGTAGAGCCAAACGCTAGATGAGGAGGCAGAGGGTGATATTAATTGTGAGGATCCCAATATAAGTGATGGTGGAACTTTGCTTGTCATTTAAATGTTCTTGCTCATTTATTCATAATCCTTTGTTTCAAAGATCCAATATAATGTGCTATTTATAAATGAGTGGTCACATTTCTAGTGTGTTTCAGTTTTGGAAACACATACCTGTTTCCCCGTATCATGTAACTTAGGTCCACAACCGTAAATGGAATTGATTTAACTTCATTACAATTAAATTTGTGGCACTGTTGTGAACTTCCCTAGACATTATTTGGATAGAATTCAATAAACCCTTTTTCAAAGCTAATATTAAATGTCAAACTAGAAGCAAGTTAATACTCATTGTAAAGGGCAATGTGTAGTAATAGGAAGAAGATAGAGATTACCAACAGAGGATAGACCAAGGAATATTATAGTCAAACAAAAAATATGTTGAGAGAGAAACCAACCTTAGTGATTTCTACTTGTGAGTGATCAACTGCAGGATATGTAGATCCAGTAGGGACAACATGACCATTTACAACATTATTCATAGCTGCATTTGCAAAAGGATCGGTTGTGTTTCCACCATCCTTGTTTTTTCAGTTTCCATAAGCTCCACCTCCTCCTCTTATATCAACTGAACCATAAGAGGTTAGCATACACATATATGCCTACAAATTCATACATCTCAAATGCAATGGCTTACTAATATAAATGCCTTCATAACAACCAATCGAAATATCTAATTGTGGTAAAAAACAAGCAGAAGTTGTGAAGAGAATTCTTATACTATTGTTTAATACTCTTATTTGATGCTTATGGATGGTTGATTGGATGTATTTGATACTTGATGCTTGTTCAATGGATATCATATTCAATTGTCTCTTGATAATAAATTATAATCGGGTAAGACATTTCTCTATTATATTGGATGCTTGTAATTGAAAAGTTTAATAGTGTGCATGTTTCTCAAATTTGGTTGTGTTTCTATTAACCCTTGTTATGTCATTGCAAGCGGTGATATATATGGATGGGTTATGTCTATTAATCCCAAAAACCGTACATTGTTTAATTTTTCGTGGTTGTAAAGTTTTTTAAAGTTTTTAAACATTATATTAAATAGAATTATTTTAATATTATTTATTTGATTGTTGATTGGGCTTATTTCAGTGACGTAGGTTTTGATAAGTGTCCTCCAGCGTTAGCGGTGTATCAGACGTCATAGGTGTCAGTTGGATGTACTACAATTCAATTAAACACTAAGTATGGTTGTTAGTTTTTCTTTGATAATGGCAAATTTTTGGAGTTTGAAGCCCAAATGTTCTATAGAAAATTGTTTTTGTTTGCTCAGAGTCAAGCTTGGAAATTGACGACCTATACAATGTTTTTTGGTTTTAAAACCATATTTGACAGGTGGTTTTATTTTTGGCATGTCACCATCTACCAGTTTACAAAATTGCATCCTATCAAATTGGCGTTTAACTACTTTTCTTACCCGTCATAAATTCTAGTACCTCCTTTTAGTCATAACCCTTGGAAAAACAATTCTAGCTGCTGGAAAAACAATTATGGCCGCTGGTAGGGAACATTTTGGTTTATTTTGAAAAACGAAGGAAACCTTGGATATTGTTTTATTTTCTATACATAAAAACTTTAACAAATGTAAAAATATTAAAATATTATTGTTGAAAAAATTAAAAGCCTCGTTTTCCAGTGTGAGCTCCCCTCCAAATTTTCATGGTGACCAAATTATGTGTAATATTTAACTCTATTTTGCTTCTCTTCATAAACGTTGTCTATTTTTTTTCTTAAAAAAATTCTTTTATACTTCTTAGAGCATGATTGTATTGAACAAAACCGGTTCATGATATCATGATATGTGCAATATTTCCCAAGTGATTTTATTGAATAGAACCGGTTTCAAAACATCACAAAGCTGGAACATGAGACAGATAAGAGTATGGGACATTATAGATAATAGATGGGTTATGTGAGTGAAAGCGATAATAGAAATAGTCCCACATATCATCGATCTCGTCAGGGTGGAGAACAAGACTCAAATTCCAAATTCAGCAACAACTACCACTGATACCAGCTACGAAGGTATGTTTACAAATTAGTAGACATTTATTTATTTAAAAGTTATTTTTTTAATGCTTCTTACTTGAATTTTTAATGAACAAATTTTTATATTTTATATTTTTCCAAATTTCAATATATTTCATGATATGTGCAATATTTCCCAAAGCCTGATTTTATTGAACAAAACCGGTTCCAAAACATCACAGAGCTGGAAGATGAGACAGATAAGAGTATGGGACAGTAGAGAGATAATAGATGGGTTATGTGAGTGAAAGCAAGAATAGAATCAGTCCCATATATCAGCGATCTCGTCAGGGTGGAGAACAAGCCTCAAATTCCAATTCAACAACAACTACCACTAATACCAGCTATGAACTTCTGTTTACAAATTAGTAGACATTTATTTATTTAAAATTTAGTTTTTTAATTCTTCTTACTTGAATTTTTAATGAATAAATGTTTATATTCTATATGTTTCCAAACTTCAATATATTTAGAAATTTGATTTTTTTTTTTCGAAATCCTGTCATATAAACAAGGCTAGGGTCAAGTTGAATGGAAAGAATATGAAGTAAGTAAATTTTTTTTGACAGGAATACATTTACATAAGACGTAAATTGAAGGGCATTTAAAAAATGTAACCGTCATCAAATTTTATTTGACAGGATACTAAAATTTGAAATTTCAGGTCTGCTCAGAGTGGTTTTGAGGCTACTGAGCAGAGCTTTGTAGCAATTGTGGAACACCAGAGCTTGTCTTGAGTTGTACATGCATAATTGCTTTGAGTAATTAGTGAGACATCGACCCCACCCATAGCATTCTCTGTATAAACTAACGAAATCTAGTTGCATGCATCAATTCTTGTAAATTGTAAGTGTAGGAAAGTGTTGCGATAGAAGAACACAATATTTCCTCAGTGGTTTGTTGTTTCTTGTGTCCAAGATGGCAGAATCTTGTACCAGGAGAAAATGAAGCAGCAATGAGGGATACCTTAGAGTGCTTCCTAAGAAGAAACCCAAGCTTGAACCTGAGGAGAACAAATTCATGTTTAGGGTTTTTCTTCTTAATGGTTTGAATTTAACTCTGCAGTTGGAGGATGTCGTTGAAAAGATGTCATTCGTCGAGTTTGTAAGGACTGTTAGGAGAAAATCTGAGAAATAAATAATAGAAAAGGGGTCGAGAAAGATCCATTGCGATCCCCAAGTCTATGTGGAAGATGCAATGGGAGAATGGATAATGATGGAAACATCATATGCAATGATTCTCACAACAAGACCATGCTCGTAGCTCTGCAGGTTCATCCCTGAAATTTCTCCCCTAAACTATTTCTTTAGTTTTTTTTATAAGTAAAAAAATGTATTAACATGCGTGCTACAAAAGAATTCCATGAGCTCCTCAAAGTGCATTTTGTTAGAACAAATATTTCCATATCTAAATATTATTTACTGAAAAGTTTTTTTTTTAGCAACTAGGGGAGTCAACAACTGGAGCTGGGCTAGTACTCGTGTGACATTAGTGAGGCAACGATATTGTAATATATCATTTAAATGCAAGTTGATATTCTGGCAGAAAAATGTGTGCTGGATAGATTGATTGTTGATTTCCTTCACAGGACATGTGGAATGTGACTCCAAAACCACATCTCTTGGTGGAATTACCCCAAGAACACACTTTACAGACATCATTAGCTGATTTAATTGTATGCCCATTTTTTTTATTTCATAGAGTATTTTGATATTTTCCATTCCTATCAAAATGACCACTTATGTATAGGTCTAGGAATGGATTATTTATTTCATTTATAAATCTAATTGCCATCCAACACAGTGGTTTCCATTTATTAGAACAACTCTTTGCAAGCGGTATGGGCCAACAGACCTGGAGAAAGGCGATTGATAAGGTAAGGGTTCTTGCATTGCCTACATTCTCCCTAGGTATTAATATTTTATATGACTTGCTTGTACCTTTCGTATAATATAACTTTCCTATTTTCATTTCTAGACTCTTCATCATGCTTCCTATCCAATGTTTGTATAGAAACATAAGAATATCAGACTTAATTGTCTTTGTTGTGTTCTTGCCGTACCATTCCCTGCTTTTATCACTCTTATGTTCTCTCTGTGAATTGACCACCTCTATTTTTTAACCACTTTCCCTCTATTAGAACTGTTTGTTTTCATCTTTTGGCTCCATTTATTCATCGTTTCTTTAAATTACTATTCAAAATTGTGTTTTATTTTTCATTTTCCACCAAAAGCCTGGAAGTTTTTGTTCCCGTTTATTTTCTACCAAACCAAAATATTGCACGAAAATCCTTTTTTGGGTGGAAATGGAGGTGTTTTTCCTATCGTCCAAGCTTCTTCCAACCTTCTCATGGGGAAGAGGAGTCTTGAGTTTTAAAACCTAGTAAGAGAAATTATCCTTTATCCTCCATCTCTGAAGCTGCCATTTGTAGTTATATTACAAGTGTATTATGATATATTTCTTAGTTTGGCATGGAAAGCTTTGTTGGGGTTGAAACAAAGGTATATTTCCATTCTATAGCATTTGTCTTGTAGTAATAATTTTTAGGAATTGTGGTGGCATTGCCATCTCGTGGCTCTTGTTTGACAAATATCTAATGTCTAGCTTAGGATTTTCCTATTGAAGATTTTTGAAGTGGATCTAGTTATTAAGGAGCAGATTGGGTTTGGAACATTCAACCCTATCTACTCTTTAATCACTAAATCCTCCATGAGATCCTCAATTGACCCCATCTACCATTAGAGGAAATTTGGGGTCTAAAATGGGCCTTATAAGAAAACGTGCCAAAATAAGTTTTTGTGAGTTGGAATTCAAGAACCAATAGAATTTCAATAAAATAAGTCAACCATAATGGTTGAATTGACATATTTGTCATTAAAAAAAACTACTTTTTTTGTTCGTATTTTCGACATATCTCATTGTGTTTTTACTCAAATTTCGATCAAGAGAGCTTGTTGGATGCAGAATTTGATTCCACATCCAACGAGTACCCACATTACATACTTTTGGCGGAACCCGCTACCCCAAAAACAAGAAATACCTGAAAAAAATGTGATGATGACATCATCATCATGTTTTTTCAGGTATTTCTTGTTTTTGGGGTAGCGGGGTCC
>LPNX011198173.1:0-15348 GCA_001517045.1 Pseudotsuga menziesii
GTAGGTGTGTCCTATCATGCTGGTGAATGTGAGTGCTGGGCCTTTCTGATGGGATTGTAGTTTACTACATGATCAGATGTGAGTGTTGGGCATGCCTTTTTGATGAGCAGGTCAGATGTAAGTGCTGGGCAAAGACCTACATGAGGGTAGGCCTACAACCAGCATGAAAAAGGGCTGGCTCTGTAGAACTTCCTATGATGAGAAGAATCATGAGATAGCACCATTGTTGATCCAGATCCAGTAATGATGATCCAGCAGTAATGATCCAGATCGAGTGATGATCCAGATCTAGTCCAGTGATGTTGATCCAGATCAAGAGATGATCCAGATCCAATGATGATGTTCTATATTGATCCAGATCGATAGATGATCCATATCCAGTGATGATGTTCTATATTGATCCAGATCGAGAGATGATCCAGATCCAGTGATGATGTTCTATATTGATCCATATCGAGAGATGATCCAGATCTAGTGATGATGTTATATATTGATCCAGATCAAGAGATGATCCAGATCCAGTGATGATGTTCTATGTTGATCCAGATCGAGAGATGATCCAGATCCAGTGATGATGTTCTATGTTGATCCAGATCGAGAGATGATCCAGATCCAGTGATGATGTTCTATGTTGATCCAGATCGAGAGATGATCCAGATCCAGTGAAGATGACTTGAAGACGAAGATGACTTGAAGATGAGATGATCCAGCTGATACAGAGAAGAAGACCAGTGCTAAAAATTGTGTGGAAAGAATACCTTCCTTGTTAAGAGGGAGTGTTGATGTATATGTAACTTTGGAATGTATTCTTCTATGTATCTTATGTATTGTAACCCGATGTTTATTCCGGGATGTTTCTATTATGTATTTGAGTCATGTGGTCATGCCCTGATGTTTCGATCGGGAGGATTAATAATGTAAACAAGTCATGTCAAGTCATTAGGTAAGTCCCCATATTTTTGGGGCACTTGAGTTATTATACACTAATTAAGGTGTAGGCTCGGGTAAGTAATGTTAGGTCGAGCCTACATGTGAAAATGCAATTCAAGTGAACGGAAGAATATAAATAGAGAGTGAGACTCTCTATTTATCACACACATCATTCACTCTCTTAAGTGAGGCGCACTTGTGGAGGAGGAAATATACTGGGACTAGAAGGCCATTGCTGTTGGGAGATCTCTTACTATTTTGGTGCTGATTTTATCTCTAAGGAAGTTCCAGGGTTTTCTCCTTTATGGTTTCCTCGAGGAAAACTCTTTGTGTCTCTTGTCTCTTGTGATGTGCTTATGTTTATTGCTGTGCTTGTTATTCTCTCAGTGAAAAGATCCTAAGATCATAATGCTAGCTTAATTGTTGAAAAACTAACACCTTCTCATGGTTGGCCGTGTTCAGTAGGGAATATAAAAATATTCTCTAAACAGAGAGGAGATCAATAAGGTATAAATACTATTTTATTACTATGTATTAAAGATGGTTGTACATTTTTAAATGCATGTCTATTTCTTAAAAAATTGTTAATAAATTTAACATTTCACGGTTCATTTATTTCTACAGGACTTTGTAGTAGGATTTAAATGACTGTTTATTTGCTTATATATTATTTACTCATATAAAAATTATATCTTTGATGATTTATGCAGGTCTTGGTGATGGAAATGCATCTCGTGGACAACTCTTATCAAGTTTTATGGGCAAATGGATCTGGCGAAAGGACAATGATAAGGTAAGGGTTTTGACATGTTCTATATCCTTAATGTGTTTGTATTTATCCTTAAATTCTATTTCATTCTATTAAGATACAAGAGATACAACTAATAGTAAATAACTACTTTTAGACAATGATCCAAACTAGGAGACAACCTTCTACATAAAACGCAAATGCTTCTTAGTAACGTAGAAAAATAGAAGAAAAATCACATAGAAGAAATTAGGTTTTTTTTGCCCTTCTTCCTATAATTTTAGCATGATGAAACCCTAGGTTAAGAAATTTTAATTTTTCAAACCCTAATTGTTCATCTATCTTTAAAAACTAAATTTTCTAATTTGTATACTTGTAAATATTATTCTTAGGTTATTTTTGTTTCTCTTAGGTTTTAGACTTAATTTTTATGTGTTTTTGTAACTTTTATATTATCAAAAAAGAAATCCCTAAAAAGAGAATCTATGTGTAAAACCTTAAAAATGTAGACCTACTATTCCCACAATCTGAGCCCTCTCCTTTATCAAACATAGGTCTGCAATATGTATTGCAGACCTCGTATGCCCTAGCTTCCTTCTTTGCACACTCAAAACAGAAAACAAGTTAGTATTTCGAACTATTTAGATGGTGGCGTATTTTATAAAATATATCTTATTGATTTGATTAGTTTTATGCCCTATTTGCATTAGTTTTCTGGGTAAATGTAAGTCTGATTTTTTACTGAGATCTGGAACCTTACATCTCTGAATGCACAGGGATATAATTTTGACATTATTTTAGTGAGTATTGTTTTGGATTTTCTTAGTACTAATTATTTCTATTGAGAGTTGGGTGATGGTAGGGGACTTGATTATTTTTGCGCCGAGAGGTGCTCTACAACCCAGTATGGGGGAGATCTTGTTGCATCGAGAGGCGCTCTATAGCCCAGTATGGGGGAGATCTTGTAACGTTACGTAACGCTATTTTTATTAATAAAAAAAAAATTCTAATTATAGGCCAAAATAAATGTCGGCCACAAAAAAAATCTAATATGGGGGAGATGTTGTAATCTTCCTACCTAACAAAACAATAAAAAAGTAAAAATTTAATTATTCGTAAAAAAAATAGGCTGGTTGCATCGATATGCGCTCTACAACCCAGTATGGGGGAGATCTTGTAACGTTATGTAACGTTACATAACGTTATTTTCATTAATAAAAAATAAATTTTCTAATTATAGGCCAAAATAAATGTCGGCCACAAAAACAATCTAATATGGGGGAGATGTTGTAATCTTCCTACCTAACAAAACAATAAAAAAGTAAAAATTTAATTATTCGTAAAAAAATATGTTGGTCAAGAAAAAAACACAATATGGGGGAGATGTTGTAATGTTCCTACCTAACAAAATAATAATAAATAACAAGAATTATCCGCAAAAAAATGTTGGCATTGCACATGGTTTTAAAACCATTTGCAAGGCCTTCTAAATAACCCATGGTTTTATTGTACATAGTATAGGAGGGCCTTGCACATGGTTTTTATTAAAGCATGTGCAAGTCCTCCTAAATAGAGAGAGAGAGAGAGAGAGAGAGAGAGAGAGAGAGAGAGTGGGTGTTAGGGATTTAGAGAGAGAGAGATAGAGAGTGAGAGAGATTAGAGATTAAAGGTTGAGAGAGAGAGAGAGAGAGAGAAAGAGATTGGGGGTTATGGTTTTAGCGAGAGATGTTAGGAGCTTATATAGATAGATAGATAGATTTGGAGAAATGGGATTAAAGAGAGAGGAATAGGGTTTAGAGAGACATTGGGGGTTAGGGATTACGATTAAGATATACATTGGTAGTTAGCAGTTGAGAGAGAGAGATTGCGAGTTAGTATTTTAGATAGAAAAATTAGAGGTTAGTTGTTTAGAGAGAGAGAGATATTGGGGTTTATTAGTGGAGATGGAGAGAGATATATTGGAGCTTATCGGCTTAGAGAGACATATTAGGGTTTATTGGTTTAACTAGATACATATATAGGTAGATATATTGATTGATAGAGAGAGAGAGAGAGAAAGTGAAATATAGGGGATTATGGGTTTAGAGGGTTAGAAAGGGAGAGAGAGATATATTGTAGGTTAGGGGTTTAGAGAGAGAGAGATATTGGGGGTTTCTCTCTCTAAACACATAACCTCCAATCTCTATCTCTCTCGCTAAACCCCTAACCCCCAATCTCTTTCTTCAATTTTATATCTCTCGCTAAACACCTAACCTCAATCTCTCTCTCTCTCTAAACTCTTGAACACTACTCTTTATCTCTTTTTTTCTCCCTCTAAACCCCTAACCCCCAATATCTCTCTCCCTATATCTATGTCTCTCTCTGTCTCTAAACCACTAATCAACAATCTCTCTCTTTTGCTCTAAACCCCATATCTCTCTTTCTCTCTAAACCCCTCACCCTGGATCTCTCTCCCTCTCTAAACGCCTAACCTACAATATCTCTCTCTCTCTCTCCATTTCTAACCCTCTAAACCCATAATCCCGTATATTTCACTTTCACTCTCACCCTCTAAACCTGTAACCACTCATCTCTCTCTCTCTCTCTCTCTCTCTCTCTCAATCAATATATCTACTTATATATGTATCTAGTTAAACCAATAAACCCTAATCTGTCTCTCTAAGCTGATAACCTCCAATATCTCTCTCTCCATCTCCACTAATAACCCCCAATATCTCTCTCTCTCTAAAGAACTAACCTCTAATTTTTCTATCTAAAATACTAACTCGCAATCTCTCTCTCTCAACTGCTAACTACCAATATATATCTTAATCATAATCCCTAACCCCCAATGTCTCTCTAAACCCTATTCCTCTCTCTTTAATCCCATTTATCCAAATCTATCTATCTATCTATATATCTATATAAGCTCCTAACATCTCTCGCTAAAACCATAACCCCCAGTCTCTCTCTCTCTCTCTCTCTCTCTCTCTCTCTCTCTCTCTCTCAACCTTTAATCTCTAATCTCTCTCTACAGCCCAGTATGTGGGAGATCTTGTAACGTTACGTAACGTTATGTAACATTACGTAATGTTATTTTTATTAATAAAAAATAAATTTTCTAATTATAGGCTAAAATAAATGTCGGCCACAAAAACAATCTAATATGGGGGAGATGTTGTAATCTTCCTACCTAACAAAACAATAAAAAAGTAAAAATTTAATTATTCGTAAAAAAAATATGCTGGTCAAGAAAAAAACACAATATGGGGGAGATGTTGTAATGTTCCTACCTAACAAAATAATAATAAATAACAAGAATTATCAGCAAAAAAATGTTGGCATTGCACATGGTTTTAAAACCATTTGCAAGGCCTTCCAAACAACCCATGGTTTTATTGTACATAGTTTAGGAGGGCCTTGCACATGGTTTTTATTAAACCATGTGCAAGGCCTCCAAAATAATCCATGGTTTTATTGTACATGGTTTATGAGGACCTTGCAAATGGTTTTAAGACCATGTGCAAGGCCTCCTAAACAACCCATGGTTGTAGGATGGCCTTGCATATGGTTTTAAAACCATGTATGGGGAAATGTTGTAATGTTCGTTCCTAACAAAATAAAAAATAATAAAAAATATTATATGTTAGCCATAAATAATATTAAATATTAATAATAAAAATATCATATGTGGACCTTAGATAAAAAGATTTGTCTTTTGGTTTGAATCAAATCAATGGATACCTAAGAAGAGGTTTGCACTTCGAGAGATTTGATCCATCTCGGCACTTGATAGAGCCTAGGATTTGGATCTACGCCGGTATATTTCAGATCTTACATATAGGATTGAGTGAATGATAATAACATTATGGTTAGCTTGGAACTAAATTTTCATTAAGTTAGTATTTTATATATATGCTATCACATACATAGATCTAGAAATCATATGCTAAATGGCACTTTAAATTATTAACACTGGTTATTGGTTGCACTATTTTACACGTTCTGATTATTGTGATGATAAAAATTTAGTTGTTGCATGGCACATATGTGGACCATAAATTCATATGTCTAGATCCTCAAAGGTAGCAAATAAATTGATGTTATTACACGAGGAGTGTCTCCAAGGAAATTATGATACGGTTTCTAAACTACAAATTGCATGCTCAACTATGCAACCTACTCCTTAGTGCCAAAAGGTAATTTATGATGAATTTTTTGCTACATGAGATCATTCCTAGTAATAGAATAGAAATAAGTTGTCAATTTTTTGTTGACTAAAATGTCTCTTTCCCATCATGTGCTTAAGGGACTATCTTTATCTTATGGGCATATTTGATACTAACTTGACCAATTTTGGCCATGCTTGAGGTGGTTGCATAAGAAGGATAAAATTTTCATATTCACCTCTTCCAATAATGAGCAACATCAAAACAACTTACCACCAGTTGGCACTACAAAGATCCTACACAGATTTTCCAGGTGAACAACTACTCTTTTTCCCTAGGGGTAGAGTTATTTTTTTATTATTTTTTTATTTTTCAATAAAGACAAATTTAATGCACCTTATGTTTTTTTTAGTATGATGAATTATCACTAGTATCTCTTCACACGTAGTAGAGCAAGTGATGATATTTCACGAGGAGTGTCTCCAAGGCAATTATGATATGGTTTCTAAACTACAAATTGCATGCTCAATTGTGCAACCTGCTTCTGATCAATGCCAAAAGGTAATCTATGATGAATTTTTTGTTATATGAGCTCATGCATAGTAAAATAATATAAATAAGTTGTCATTTTTTGTTGATTAACATGTCTCTTTCCTATCATCTACTCAAGGGACTTTTTTTTTCTTTCGGGCAAATTTGGTATTAAATTTGACCGATTTTTGACATGCTTGATGTGGTTGCATAAGAAGGATCAGTTTTTCATTTTCATCTCTTCCAAAAATTGTGGGCTTGACCTTCTCTGGCTTCATTTACACCTGCAATCTTCCTTAGTCTTCAAAGCTCGGGCTCCCTTCATCTTCAGAACATGCGCTTCCTTTACTTTTGATTTGTGGGCTTCTTTAAGCTTCTACAGGTATCTACAAGCCTCTGCGGGCTTCTTCCAAGATCTGTGGGAATACTTCCAAGCCCTTGTGGGATCTTTAATCCCCAGTGGGATTAACCTAATTTTGGATCACGTAGTTGATCCGAGCCCAGTGGTGCCTATGTCTTTTATCGATGGTATTTTTATAGATGTACCCCCTACCTTATCATATAAATCAGCTCTTAGTGGTGCCTATAATATCATTTAATTAATGTTTATACGATCCCTATGGTGGTTACAATGTATTTTATCAATGGTATTTTTATAGATGTACCCTCCTACCTTGTCATAGAATCCACTCTAAGAGGTGCCACTTTAGCCTCTAATTATGTATTTTAGCCAATTATTATGAATTTGTGCATCCTAATGGGAAAACAATTTTTGAGGCAATAATTAGGTTGCTTAGGGACACTTTGGGTACTTTTGGGAACTTTTTAAATCATTATGCCTTATTTTTTAGAGTCATTTAACACTTTTTGACCTCCCCGCTAAACTTCCCATTTATTTTTTTTCCTTTTACTTCAATGTGTTTTTTCCCATATCTTACTTTCCCAGTATATTTATTTCCTATAAATCACCTTTCCTGTGTTATATTTTATCCATTTCTTTGTCTTTAAAAATAGTATGTATTTGTTCACAAGCATTTATTGAAGATAAAAAACAGTGGAAAGGAAGGTGCCTTTCCACGGTTTTTGAATTTTTTTTTAAACCTCCAGGTTTCGTCTCAATATCGACAAACTTTCGTCGCGGGTACTGCAAAACCGTTGAAACCCAGGGTGGCTTTCCAGGAATACCATCACTATAGAGACGAAGTTTCATGGAACAATTATCGTTCAACTTGCAGATTTCGTCGAAAGTGTTTGGTTTTTCGCGGTTTTGCATGGAATAAATTTTTGTTCAAATTCCAGAATTCGTTGATAGAGAGACCAACATTTGTTGAAAGTGTTCCATGGTTTTGATTGGAAACAAAATTTTGTCTAGCAGTTTTTGCCCATATTTTTGTCGTTCTAGGGACGACAAATTTGTTGATAGAGTGACGAACGCATGGAAGAATTTTCTATTCAAATTCCAGAATTCGTTGATAGAGAGACAAACGTTCATCGAACATGCTCCATAGTTTTGCATGGAAACAAAAAATTGCCTAGCATCTTTTGGCCATATTGTCTTCGTTATAGGGATGAAAAATTTGTCGATAGAGTGACGATTGCATGGAAGAAATTTCTGTTCAAATTCCAGAATTCATTGATAGAGAGACACATGTTCATCGAACATGTTCCATAGTTTGGCGTGGAAACTAGATTTTGTCTAGCAGTTTTTGGCCATATTGTCATTGATATAGGGACAAAAACTTTGTCGATAGAGCGACAAAACGTAGAAAATGAATTCTAAAAAATCAATTTCAAGGCCACTGTATAGAAGACACGTGGTGGTCAATTTTTGTCTCTATATCGACGGCTTATAAAGTTCGTCGATATATCCATGAAATAAGTGCCATGAAATGTCGTGACCATTATTGTCGCAAGTGAGACGACAAAACGTGGAAATAGCAATGAAAAACCGTCATAATTTTGATATTATGTATTAGTGATTCCTTTGATTCCTTTCTTAGAAGAATATTTTTTTAAGTTTAGTTGATTTTCCATGGAGGTCTCTGTGCTTGTGTTCATGCAATACTCAAAGACCTAGGGTTTGAGGAATCATCCTAGGATAGACATGTTGAAATCGAAATTGGTGCTAGACTTCTCTGAAAGGCCATATGCTTCTACGATGAAAGATGGTTAGGGTTTATAAACCATAACGAGGAAAAAAATTATAGTGTGGATACGTTAATGACAACAATGATAGTTTGGGGCTAGGATCGCTTATGGTTTCCAAATATATATACATACATATCATATATATTCATATATAAGAACTATTTCAATTGTCCAAATAATGTGTACTTGGAGATTTTAAGTTTAGCTTATATTATCTTTATGATTGGGTAGATTCTAGCATTGGTTATTCATACTAATTTGCGATAATTTTGGGTTGGATTTGTTAAGTAAACTTTAATGGTGTTTATTTTGTTAGCTATCCTAAGTGCAAACCTTTGGATAGGTCATCATGCACTTGTGTAGGCAATCAAGATGATAACTAAGGAAAATCCTCTGAACTAAAAGGAAATTTCTTGACAAAATGACCCTTCAAACCATGATTGTACACCCAAAGAGAACACGTCACTACCAAATGAAGGATCAATAGGAATGATGTGTCTTTTATAGAAGACACATATTCATGAACTTGTTTCATTTTTTATTTGTCAAGGAAGAACAATTTTTATGTCTTGGATCTCCTCACACGTGCTTTTTCTTCTGTGTTATTTTAGTTTCTCTTATGTAGAACCACTTAGACCATATACCTAAGCTACAAGAGAAAATAGAAAAAACTAGGGTTTCACAAATTACAAACCATAAACCTAAAAACTAGGGTTTATAAATTTACACATATAACTACAAACTAGGGTTTTATAAAGTAGAAATTCACATACATAGAGATCATGTGCTATATTAGTCTCACTTATGTAGAAATACTTAAACCACCTACCTGAGCTACATGCATAAATAGAAAAAAAACTAGGGTTTCATGAACTACAAACCACAAACCTAAAAAATAAGGATTACAAATACCTAGACCATATACCTAATCTATAAGAAGAAATGTCAAGAAAGATGGGGTTTCTTGAACTAGAAACCACAAACTTAAAAGATAAGGTTCACATATTTATACATAGAACTACAAACTAGGGTTTATGAACTCATTAGATTTATATCATTATATTTGTTAGTCTCACTTAACTAGAAACTAGTAGAACCATATACCTAGAAGATATATACCTGCACTGCAACATAGCTAGGGTTTCATGAACTACATTGGATGTAATTTTCCTTTCAATTATGCATATGGTTGAATCATGTTAGTGGTGTTGATGGGACATTATAATCATATAGTACAAAGTCAACCTCTTTTGCAACCGACATACATTGACATAGACCCCCATCAATCCACTTTTCATGAAGATAGGACTGTCAAACTAAGAATGATTTCCAGCCAAGTCAAAATGATTATGATAGTCCAAAACACTAATTTTAAGTTTGCCAAAATGAGTGTACAATCCCAAATGCAAGTACTAATGATAAACAAGGGTTGAGATGTCACTTTGAATTAGTGAAAGGTACCGTAAAAACAAAAGTATTTCCAGCCAAGAATTTAACATTATGACAGTACTATATTTCACTTTTTAGCTTGTCAAGACAAAGGTACAATATTTTAAGTAAACATCAGTGATAAACAATTTTAGAAGTGCCAATTTTCTAGGCCAATGGGACTCTTAAACCAAATCAAATTTCAAGTCAAGTAAAATGTCTTATGATAGTACAAGATGTAATTTCCAGTCAAGTAGGAATGATAAAAAGTATATTCACTTGGCTTTTGATGACTCAATGACTTGCAAGAAATTCAAGGCCTTTCTTGTATTTTGCCAAGTTATGGATGTTTATATACCATTGTCAAATTTGTTTAAGTATGGTTGGGAATGATTGTTTAAATACATTCCCTTTAGGGTGTATTTGTGCCACTTTAAATTGGGTTTTGGACAAATTTGAGGTGAGGCATTAGTGAGAAGGAAAGATAGGAAGGAAAGGAAGTAACCTTAGGCTAGGATAGGTGGGTAACAAGGCTATTAGGGATTCCCTAAATAGGATATTATAGTTAAGAAGTTAGGGTAGCTTAGGATGAGTTTGTGGTGTTCTAAGGCTGTCCAAAATGGATATTATAATGAGAGATATAGGGAGAGCCGTGGGGGTCTAAGTAGTGTGGAAATGAAAGGAATAAGCCTTGCTTCAAAGAGAGGGAAAGGTAAGAGTGTAGGGAAAGGGTTTTAGCAAGGGTTAGGCTAGAATATAATGGTTAGTAAAGGTTATAAAATGGAGTAGAATTCCTATTGATATGGGCAAGGTAAGTCCAAAACACATGTAATAAATGTTTAGCTTCTTTTCACTATGATGCTTGCATGGTAACTATGGTCTAAATATAGGGATGATACTCTCTATGCATTCATTTCCCATCCTTTCCTTCATTCCCTCATCTATTGCATGCTAATTTATTCTTATCAAATCTAGGAATAAACCTATTATAGAGCCTCTTTCTCTCATGATTTTTAAATGTATGAGTTGTGGAAGATGAGCTATGTTTTACTTATTTCACTATGGTTTATAAAAGGAGTTCTCATGAAGCTCTAACCCTAGCTTATATGAAGTAATACATGCTTAATATTTGAAGTATTTCATTTGATTAGTCTATAAAGAATATGTGACATATGACTACAATCCTAGGCATGCTCATATGCAAACAAAAAGGTACTTTATAAGAGGCCACACGAGATGGTTAGGTAGGTTTGGTGTTAGGGTTCCCCTCCTAGTTTAGGGTTTCATCATTGATTCTAAACCCTGGGTTATGAATTCTAACTCCAACCTTTAAAAAAGATTCATTATACCATTAACCAGTTAAATTTATTAGTGATTTACACATATTGTATGAAATTAAAACAAATTGTTAGATAGAGGCGGCTGAGCCGCACTGATAGTCCAGACAGCTTAAAAATCCGAATCTTAGAGACAGGTCGCCTGTTTAGCGGCCAATGTGGTGAAGGGGTCACCAATTTTTCCAAAATACAGGTGAGGGGGTCACTTAGAAAGAGAAAACAAGAGCTATGTGGCTCCTAAGAGGGAGGACACAACTTCCGGGAAAAATTGAGCAACCTGGTTGCCTATTTCAGCCCGATACGTGCGACCTAGTCTGAAAAATGAAATTTTTTTAACCTGAGCAGGGAATGACCAACATTAACTTGTACTGTGGCCGAACAGGCTTAGTTTTTCCTTAAGGAGGCTCAGCTATGAACTAAAATGTAGAAAAAGATAGATTTAAACTAGATTTAACAGAAAATGAACTAGGTTAACAAAACAAAAAACTGAAACTTGAAAAGAAAATCTAGGGATCCTATGGGATCGATCTAGTATGGTTGCCAATTCTGTAGTAGGGATTGCACCCTAGCTATAGGTAGGAACAACTCCCTTTCTTCTATAGGACAAAAGGGTAGGGTTCCTATTGGTTGGAAGAGAACTTGCAAAACAAGGTTAGGGCCAAGCTACAAAACCCTGCATGAAATGGTTAGAAAACGAAAATGGATACAAGACATCAAAGGGAAAAACTACAACAAAGCATTAGAAAAAGAAACTGCAAACAAAATACGTTAGAAAACCAGAATTAAAATGACACAAAACAAAGTTATACCTTCTGTTTGGGTGGAAATGGGCCAACATGCCCTAGCTTTGGAAGTAGCTCTCTCTTTGGGAGGGAAGCTTGGATTGTGGAGAAATGGAGAAGAGGGAGGGTTAATTGCTTGAGAGGAAAAGGGTCTCAAGCCACTGACATAGGAAAAATAATGATAGGGAGAGAAGGAATGTTTTGAGAGTGACCCCCACCCCTCTGTTTATAGCTTTTTTCTAGAGATCTAGGGTTTTAAGCCCCTGGTTAGGGCTTTATCCCCTTTTTTGGGATTTAAGACCCTTTTGCCCAATTCTTAGCTCCTTTTGGGGTTTTAAGCTCCTTTGAGGGGTTTTACCCCCTTTTTGGAGGTTTTAGCCCCTATGAGAGCTATTTTGGCTCTTTTTAGGGGGTTTTAAGCCCCTTTTCATGTTTTTAATCCTTAGCAAGGGTGCGGGGGTCAAATTAGGGTCGTACATAGATGTCTTTGGGTGGTTTAGGTCATGTAGATCTCATTGAGGGATTTTTTGGGTTAACACCCCTAACCTCCAATTTCTCCCTTTAACAAAATCCCTAACCCTAAATGTCTCGCTTTCTATATTTTTCTCGCTCCCTTTATCTTGTTATTTCTTTAAACTCTTAACCCTATCTCTCTCTCTCTCTCTCTAAGACCCTAACCTCCAATCTCTCCCTTTCTCTAAATCCCTAACCCTTAATCTCCCTCACTCTCTCTCTCTAATCCCATAACCCCCTGACTCTCTCTCTCTCTCTCTCTCTCTCTCTCTCTATATATATATATATACAACCATAATCCCCATTCTCTCTCTATTTTTCGCTCTCTAAACACATAACCTCCAATCTCTATCTCTCTCGCTAAACCCCTAACCCCCAATCTCTTTCTTCAATTTTCTATCTCTCGCTAAACACCTAACCTCAATCTCTCTCTCTCTATAAACTCTTGAACACTAATATTTATCTCTCTTTTTCTCCCTCTAAACCCCTAACCCCCAATATCTCTCTCCCTATCTCTATGTCTCTCTCTGTCTCTAAAACACTAATCAACGATCTCTCTCTTTCTATCTAAACCCCAAATCCCCCATATCTCTCTTTCTCTCTAAACCCCTCACCCTGGATCTCTCTCCCTCTCTAAACCCCTAACCTACAATATCTCTCTCTCTCCCTTTCTAACCCTCTAAACCTGTAACCACCCATCTCTCTCTCTCTCTCTCTCAATCAATCAATATATCTACCTATATATGTATCTAATTAAACGAATAAAACCTAA
Source organism: Pseudotsuga menziesii (assembly GCA_001517045.1). Classification (NCBI taxonomy): domain Eukaryota; kingdom Viridiplantae; phylum Streptophyta; class Pinopsida; order Pinales; family Pinaceae; genus Pseudotsuga; species Pseudotsuga menziesii. The sequence continues at coordinate 13,338 of LPNX011198173.1, forward strand.
TCTATCTCTCTAAGCCGATAACCTCCAATATATCTCTCTCCATCTCCACTAATAACCCCCAATATCTCTCTCTCTCTAAAGAACTAACCTCTAATTTTTCTATCTAAAATACTAACTCGCAATATCTCTCTCTCAACTGCTAACTACCAATATATATCTTAATCGTAATCCCTAACCCCCAATGTCTCTCTAAACCCTATTCCTCTCTCTTTAATCCCATTTCTACAAATCTATCTATCTATATAAGCTCCTAACATCTCTCGCTAAAACCATAACCCCCAATCTCTCTCTCTCTCTCTCTCTCTCTCTCTCTCTCTCTCTAAATTCCTAATCCCAAATATCTCCCTCAAAGCCCCCAAACCATACTCTCTCTCTTTGTCTAAACCCATAACCTCAAATATCTCTCTCTAAACCCCTAATGTATCTCTCTCTATCTCTAAAACCCTAAATTCAACATATCTCTCTCATTCTCAACCCTTAACCCCTAATATCTCATTCTTTCTCTCTCTCTAAACCTATAACCACCTCTCTCTCTCTCTCTCTAAATTCCTAACCACCATTCCTCACGCACTCTCTCTCTCTCTCTCTAAACCTATAACCCCCAATCACTCTCTCTCTCTCTCTTTAAACCTATAATCCCTAAACCACAATCTCTTTATATCTCACTAAACCTATAACCCTAAACCCTAATCTCTTTATATCTCTCTAAACCTTTAACCCCTAAACCCCAATCTCCCTTTCACTCTAATCCCCTAACCTGAAATCTCACTCTCTCTCCCCCTCTCTCTAAATTATTAGCCCCTAATATCTCTCTCTGTAAACCCCTCACCCCTAATCTATCTCTCTCTAAATCCCTAACCCCAAGTCTCTCTCTCCCTATCTCTATGTCTCTCTTTGTCTCTAAACCACTAGTCATCGATCTCTCTCTTTCACTCTAAACCCCTAATCCCCCATCTCTCTCTTTCTCTCTAAACCCCTCACCCTAAATCTCTCTCCCTCTCTAAACCCCTAACCTCCAATCTTCCTCTCCCTCTCTCTCTCTCTCTCTCTCTCTCTCTCTCTCTCTCTCTCTCTCTATCTATCTATCTATCTATCTCTATCTCAACCTTTAATCTCTAATCTCTCTCACTCTCTTTCTAAATTCCTAATCCTGAATATCTCTCTCAGAACCCCCAAACCATAATCTCTCTCTGTCTAAATCCATAACCTCTCTCTCTCTCTCTCTATATATATATATATACATCAAACCCTTAACCCCAATGTATCTCTCTCTAAACCCCTAATCTCTCTCTCTCTCTCTCTCTCTCTATCTATCTATCTAAACCCTATCCCACAAAATCTCTCTCTCTAAACCTCTAACCACCTCTCCCTCTCTCTCTCTCTAAAATTCTAACCACCATTCCTCATGCACTCTCTCTCTCTCTCTAAATCTATAACCCCCAATCACTCTCTCTCTGTGTTTATCTAAAATTATAAGTTCTAAACCCAAATATCTTTATATCTCTCTAAACCTCTAACCCCTAAGCCCCTAACCTCAAAGCTCTCTCTCTCTCTCTAAATTCCTAGCCCCTAATATCTCTCTCTCTGTTAACCCCTAAACCATCTCTCTAATCCCAGAACATCACATCTCTCTATCTATCTAAAATATGAACCCCCAATCTCTCTCTCTCTCTCTAGGATAATAAATCACAATCTATTTACCTCTCTCTCTAAACCCCCAACCCCCAATATCTTTCTCTTTCTATCTCTCTTAACCCCTAGCTCATGTATCTCTCTCTCCCCCCTTTTTTCTCTTTCTCTCCCACTCTCTCTCTCTCTCCACTCCTAACCCCAAATATCTCCTCTAAAACCCTAAACCTCTCTCTATTTCTTTAAGCCATTAACCCCCAATCTCTCTCTCTCTCTCTCTCTCTCTCTCTCTGTAAACCTTTTTTTCTCTCTCTCTCCCTCTCTAAACCCCTACCCCAAATCCATCTCTCTCTCTCTCCATGTAATCCCCTAACCCCCAATA
>LPNX011198173.1:15520-27347 GCA_001517045.1 Pseudotsuga menziesii
ATGAAATTTATCTCTCTCTCTCTATCTATCTATATAAACCACTAACATTGAATATTTATCTCTCTAAACTCATAATTTAGAAAGAGAGAGATTAGTGGTTATGGGTTTAGAGAGATAGAGAATTAGATAAAGAGAGAGAGAGATTCAGGGTTAGGAATTTAGAGAGAGATTAGAGCTTAGGGGCTTAGATAGATAGATAGATGCACAGAGAGAGAGAGAGAGAGAGAGGGGGGGGGTGCTTAAAAGGGTGCTAGTAGGCAGGTGAAAACATTGCCTTTTTTAAATACTAGCAGGCAGGTGAAAACGTGGCCTATCTTGCAAACTGGTGACTGAAAAGATAGTTGTCTGACTTGGCTTTGTCCACGCAAAAAATGATTCTTTCTCCCAATGCACAAGGGACAAATAATACTTGAACACATGTTCTTCTCCTTTATAATATTCATATAATAGTGGTTTTGGAATATAGGAAAGTGGTTTTAGTTTCCGTAAGTGAAACTCTTTGCTAATCCCCATGCACATCACAAGGTCATATCTGTTTTCGTCTGTAGATTCAATCCACCTCTCTTTTTAACCGTCGATCTTGATCACCTATTAACCTTATCTTTCCATTATTTTGTTGCATAACATGTTGTCTATCCTCCTTGTACTTTCACTCAGCAAACCCTCTAGTTGTCGTAGATCTACTAGACCTTCATTTCCCACTATTGATATCCTCTACCATCTAATCCGCACATTTATTTTTCATTTCCCATTCGATTTGTAAAACAACATGCAAATTTCCCAGATAGATCACCTAACAACCATTGATTTCATCCACTGGGGATTGTAACCATTGATCATGAAAGATTTTTAATAGTTCCATTGATTTCCAACTTATCATTTGACATACATGTTCTCTCAACAGATCCCATCTCTGTTGTCGATCTTATCCATCATCAATCTTCCCCATCGATTTAAGCCATGTTTTAAACTTTTCGCTTGCTCCTGATTCATCCTCTTCTGTGCATCTTCCCACAACAGATTCTATCTTTGTCGTAGATCTCATCTCCTTTAATCCTCCCCCATAGATATGAGCGATTTGTAATTCTTTTTGCTAATCATTGAAATTCCTTTTTTGCGCAACTTTAATCAGTGGATCCAACACCTGCCGTGCATCTTCCTGCCTAAATATCTAGACCATCGAAATTTCTACTACACACCATAAGTGCTATTTTTTCATTTGTATCACTTTCCAAAGCTTGTACTATGGTTTTTATGAGGAGATAAAGACATTGGTCTCCAATTTAGCACCTTTAAGCACCCTTTGGTCATATCATAAAAAATGTTACATACCAAATTCTTATTTCACCTCATGTCTCTTCATCTCAACTGCTAACAAAAATACTGCTAACAGATGGCTCCAACTGGGGATGTTATCCTCCCTGCGAGATAGAAAAGAACCTGCAGACCAATGCCAATTTTATTCTATGTACAAAACCTCTTCAAAAAGTTAACAATTCAATTTTATTTTTCCTTTTTTCTGTAAATAAATAAAAGAAAATGACAAATATTCATTATCTTAGGGCCTTTTGTCTAGGCTTCAAATCCTTCAGTTTTCCATATGTAATAATATTTCAATTAAATAAATATATACAACTAATATACAAAATTACCTTCATCCTCAAGACAAGTAATGCTTTAGAAATATTCCATTAACAAGTCCTCCTTTAAGTTGAACCCCATTTGATGTTGCAAAATAAAAGAATTGTCTCCCCTAAAAGCAACAATGATATATGGCCCTTTCCACAAATGATCAAACTTCCCATGTTTGTCTTATTTCCTTGCATCCCACTTTAGAAATAGATCATCAACCTAAAAATATTCTTCTTTAACTCTTATGTCAAAAAATTTCTTCATTTTTTCCTGGTGTACCTACACTTTGTCATAATATTTTTCCCTTACCTCATTTAATTCAATGATTTCATTTACCCTCCTCTACATATGATTCGACTCTTTTTTTTCCATATAGTAGCTTCATTACAGGAAAAGCTAAAGACGTTGGAAATACCACTTCTGCTCCATATACCAATTGGAAAGGTGACATACCAATAGTTCTATTATTACTTATTCTATCTTCCCATAAACCATACTTCAATTTTGTGTGCCAGGATCTCTTGTTTCCTCCAACAAATTCTTGATTATCCTTACTAAACTTTTATTTGAGGATTCTGCAACTGCGTTCCCTTAAGGATAATATGAAGTAGAATGATTCAAACTGATATGATATTTGTGACAAAAGTTGATCATTTTCTTATAATTGAAAGCTGGTTCATTATCAGTTACAAGTATCCTAGGACATCCAAACCTTGACAGAATATTGTTTTTAAGAAAATCCATAATAACAACATCATTAGCCCTCATAGTAGGTATAGCTTCAACCCATTTGGTAAAGTAATTAGTTGCAGTCCGGATCCATCTCTATTGGCCAGAGGAATTTGGGTTAATTTCCCCAATGAAATCTAACCCCCATTGCTGAAAAGGTGCATCTATAGAAATAGGAATAAGTGGTAATGTCATTAACGTCCTCTTCCCATCAAATATTTGACATTGATGGCAGGTTGTGATTTATTTATCAATATCGGCAAACATGGTAGGCCAATAGAAACCATCCCTCTAAATTTTGTTTGCAATCACTTTCCAAGAATTATGTCCTCCACACACTCCCTGGTGAAAATCCTTCATATTCTATTGGGATTCATTCTCCATTAAACAATTCATCAAAATACCCCCTGGATATTTCCAATATAAATATTGGTATATAATGCACAATTTTGTTTCCTTTAGATTCACTGATCTAGCTCTGGTATCACTTAATCCAGGAGGTACTTGTAAATTTTTCAAAACATACACAATATCATTATACCAAGGAGATAAAGTGAAATATGTGATCACCTATAATCCCAAATACAACTGATTTGAATGATTAGACAAGAAATTCAATTGCAAATATTCACAGTTTAAATCATTCATTAACTTTGCTAGTCCCTGTCCTTTCACCAATTTCATAGGCTTAATTTCTAAATCATACTCTAGCAAGATTGCTATCCATTTTTCTCTTTTTTCCTCTGGATTAGGTTGAGTAAGAATTTTTTTCACCACATTGCTAGGCACATAAGCAATGACATGAGAATGTAAAATATACACCCTAAAATCCTTAAAAGACTTGACCAATGCATAGGCCTGCTTTTCCATGATGTCATATTTCAATTCTCCATCCATCAATACGTTGCTAAAGAAAGCAATGGGATCCTATTCATTATGTTGATTCTTTTGCAGCAATTCTTATGTTTGTGTATGATCAGAAGCAAAAGAGAAAGAAATAAAATCTTTATAAAACTCTCTGCTAACTAGAACATGCTCTTCTATTATTTCTTTCTTGATGTCATTAAAATATTTCTTGGCTTCAATGGTCCATTTGATTTCAGAGTCTTTTGTCAGTATATTTGTTACATTCCTTAAAAAGTTTGCAAAACTTGGGATAAAGCACCTGGAAAAATTCACTTGACCAATGAATGACTAAATCTCCCTCTTATTTCTTAGTACCTCCACCTTCAAAATATCTTTTACTATGTATGGATCAATCCTAATTCCATCCTTTGAAATAATATGACCCAACAACTTCCCCTCTTTCATTGAAAAATTATATTTTCTAGGATTGAGGGAAATACCATACCTCCTGCATTTTAAGAATACATTTTCAAAGTGATTTATGTGATCCCTTTCAGATTTAGAGTATATTGTAATATCATCCATATATATTACAACAAATTTATCTTTCTCCTCGGGAAAATCTATATCCATTTCCCTCTGGAAACTTTCTTCTGCATTGATTAATCCAAATGGCATTTTGGCATACATAAAGGTTCCCCATGGTGTGGTGAGTGTTTTTTTTTTATCTTCAGGAAGAATATTTATTTGGTTGTACCAATAAAAACCATTTGTGATAGAAATCCTCTTATCACCAACAACTTTTTGCAATATACGATCCATTTTAGGCAAGGGATAATTATCTTTCAATGAAACTTTGTCAAGGTTCATGAAGTCTACACAGTCTAATTTCTCAATTTTTATTTTTGACATGAACCAAATTAGCTACCCACCTTGAAAATTTAAGTGTTACAATAATTTTTGCATTGAATAAATTCCTTATCTCTTTCTCATTAAGGGAAACAACATTGGATTTATTCTTCTAAGATTCTCTCTGAAAGGATTTTATTTAGGTTTAATGGGAATGGTACGTTGTATAATGGAGGTGTCATACTCTTTCATATATTCATATATCCAAGAAAAACCATTAGCATAATTTTTCATCAAATCAATATATCTCTTATTTTCTTCTGCAAGAAGGTTTTTTAAAAGCTTCACAATTTTCGGAGACTCTTCGGTTCCAATATTTTGATCCTGAATATCATTTTCATTAGGTTGCACTTTAGGATACTTGGCTAGACCATTCTTTTCAAACAATTTCTCTATAGGTATGAGGCCTTTGGGAATGTAATTGTCCTTACCCCCAATCATATTTTTCAGATCTTTTTGTTGAACATTCTTGTCTGCAATTTATTCTTCATCTTGAAAATTTTCTGAATTCTTATTTTCTATATCAATATTTGTATTTACAAACTCATCTAACAATTCAAATAAAATATTTATCTATAAGCCATCTTCAAACACTTTCCAATACTTATATTTTCCAGGGATAGAAGGTCCATTCACAATCTCAATTTTATACTTTTTCTTAGAATATATAGGAACTTTAAAATGTCCAATAGTAGTGGCCAAAGAATCAACTACCTGCTTTTTCATTTTGGGAATTACCATGAATTTGTGTTTAATAAAGAAGTTTCCCAGCATATCCCAAACTTCATTCCTATAAGCTCTCATTCTGGGATGTTTTGTTTAATAACTATAATTCACCTAATTTACCACTAATTCTAAATATCCAAAGACATCTTTTATTTTTTATTTTAAGTCATTTAAGGCATTTAATCCTAGTAACAGAGCCTCATACTATGCTACATTATTGGTACATTCAAATATCAATCTAAAAGAGTACACTTAAAATCTCTATTTGGAGAAATGATCCAAATACCTGCACCAACTCCCTCCTTGCCAATTGATCCATCAAAGTACATTGTACATACCCCTTCATCATTTTGTTTATGTTCCGATGCATCTTTCCTCTTAGAAAATTATTTATCTTGTTTCATATCATCTACTATTCTAAATCCTTTTTCAATATGGGAATCATTGAAAAAGATGGAAGATACTATATCAGTATCTACAATGCATATGGGATGATTGTTTGGTTTATATTGACTGCTAGCCACTTATTCTAATGTATTTTCCCTGTATAATCTTCTGTGATCTCCAAACAAAGGAATTGTTGCATAAGACATGTCCATCTGCAAAGTTCCTTTGAGCTTTGAAGTCCAGGACCTTAATAACATCATACCAAATTTTGGAGGAATATCAGACACTACTACATCCATGATAATTCTGTTGGCAGGGATCTGTGCATGAGTAAGTACCATATCTTTAATTATCTAGAATCAAAGGAAAACAAGTCTTTGTAAGGCCTTGTAATCTCTAATACTATACTTTCAACCACCACTCTTAGAATTAGATTATGTGATGCAGCAGAATCTAACATAACATTATATAAGATCATATGATAAACATTAAGGCTAACATACAATAGTGGAACATATTCTTTAGTGTCTTCAATTCTAGGACCAAGAACTATTGTTGGTGCATCATCTGTCAACTCTAGTGTGTCTTGCTGGAATTCTCCATTTGTTTTAACCATTCTGGTTATATTTTCTCTAGATTCATTGTTTCTCAACAACTCATTGAAAGGAATGTAAATCTTTGTCTTGGATAGTTCACTCTGTAAACTAAAGGAGGAAAGTGTTCTCTCACTTTCAATTGGAATTTTTTGTTTATTTTCTTTTGACATCTCGTTTTTATTATCTTTCAATGTTTCTTTTTTGTTCTGTGGAACCTTTTGTAGAATCTTTTATTTTTATTTTTATTTTTATTTTTTTGCATTATGTTGACTACTAGAAGGTTGATTTGGAAGTAGCCTTCGTTTATTTATGATTACATTGCTACTTCTCAAATTTAATTTTTTCTGAAAAATCATTTATATCATTCTGATATCCTCTCTAATATTGATTTGTTGCTAACTCAAGGGTATTAGAAAAATGGCGTATTTGGTTATCCATGGGATAATTCTCTTCTTCCTCATCAAAAAAATTATCTAGAAATGGAGGTCTTATTTCTTGGTCCTCAACATTCCAGGGATTTCTTTAATCTCTGTGTCTAATTTGAGGGGGAGGAGGAGGTCTCCTAAAATTGTGATTCCTTATTTGTGGCTCAGGATTCTCTCTGTTTGGAAGCCTATTATCCAATTCTAATGTATCCATAAAACTATCCATTGTTTTCATCATGATATCAAACTTTGCATCGGTGGATGAAGATGTAGAAGCTTGATTGTATTCTCTAGTTCTTCTCCTATCTACCTCCATTCTTTGTTTCATTTTTCTAGAACCCATTAATTATATTCCACCTCCAAAGCATCTTTCAAAAATTGTAGGTAGATCAACATATGTTCTCTCTCTCAACAACAAAGAAAAATCACTATCAAATGCATCAACATAGTGTAGTTTTGCATCTCAGACATAGGGTTTAATGTCAATTGGTATTGAATTATAAAATCTCACGAAACTACTTGAAAATTCATGAACCGACTCAAAATTTCCTTTCTTTAAATTATTATATTGAGCTAGAACCTGCAGAGGGCTCTTTTTATCTTCCTATCTATCTAGAAAAAGAGTTTTAAAATCCTCAAAAGCAGCAAGAGATCTTGCAGGAAGATCCTTAAACCACCTTTTAGCTTCCCGAGACAAAATTTGTGCAAACAATCTCATTTTTGCATCATCATAATCCACTTCTTCTACATCAATGAAATCATCAAGCCTATTCATATGTTGTCTAGCTGTGAAATTTCCATCCCCATCAAACAATGAAATTCTATGTGAGCAATTATGTGGAAGGTCTTGTAACACAGAAGGAAAATCCAATGGAGAAAACATAGCAGCCATGGTTAAGGAGGGTTTTGAACAACAGGAGGATTTTGAAAAAAATTAGGAATTTGGGGTTCAAAATTTTGTATTGTTAAATTTATTTCCTTTTTTTGACAATATTATGAATATTTTTCTAAAGTGAATCTAACAAATAAGACTGAAGTCCGTTTGAATTAATTTCAACTTGCTCTAAACCTGATTCAGACTTAGACCTTAAGAGATATTGTTCAAAATTTGTTTTCAAATCAAAATCTTGAAAGCTAAGAATTTTTTCTTGACTCTGATAAAATGATCTTTCTATTTAAGAAGTACCTTACAGTTATTTTCCTTTTCTTTTTCCAATTAAAATTTTTGGATCTTACACACTATACAAAGTTTCAGAATTAGGGTTACCTCTTGTGTGCCTCTCCTAAAAGTCATGATGTCGTATTTAGAATACATTATTGAAAATTAATGTAGAATCACCAGGGAAAATTCACAACCGACATTAAATGCAAGAACCTCTGTTTCCCTACATAAATCTTGTCTTCTTGAAAAATAGTTTCGTTCTTCCCAGGGAATATTCAAAATCTCGTTCCCCAACAGTAGTGCCAACATGTTAGCACTTAGAGTTTACACTTGATTGTGAAAGGATAATCCCAAGGTAACCACAAAACCAATATTTTGGAGGAAATATGGCTTCTTTCCTTCTAGAGATGGATCTCTCAATAAATAAACTTAAAGGCCATAAATATTTGGAAAGAAATAAATTTTAGTAATAACAATGGCTGAAACTGGTGGTCATTAGCAATGGAGTCAAATATGAAAAAAAATTAATGACAATGCTTTGCAATGAATTTCTTAACAAAGGTAGGGTAGCTACTCTTTTACAGTCAAAATGATGGTTGTATGGTGATAGGAAAGTTTAAAGAAACAATCCATTAACATGGGCACCACAAGATGAATCCAATGCTAACTTTAGTGGAAAAAGGTTTGTGAATGCTTGAAAGTAAAGGATCGGGGAATAAGAGTGCGAATTCTAACCCAATCAACACACATTTAAGCACGAAAAGATAACATAATTGAAAGGTAAACACGAAACACATTCACATGAAGAAAAGAAAGTAAAGACTGTAAAATAAATAACACAAGAATATCTGTAGAAAACCTACTTGGATCTGAAATATTTATTAATCTTGAAGCTCTCTTACAAAATTCAGTTCTTGCTCACAGGTTCTAGCCATCAATACATTGTAAAAATTTCTTAAATACATCAAATAATCCTTGAGTTGATAATTGTTTCTATGCTAAAGATAGGAAAAAATAACTTCCTTATTACAATTGTCATTTAACTCCTAACAAATTTACTACTCATAACTCTATTACATTTTCAAAATATAAACTAGTCTTCAAAATTTCTCAAACATATTTATTGATGCAACTTGTACTTTGTTCTACCAAACTTCTCTATTGTATTCCATTGGTCCATAGATGGAAGCTCTATATTGGACATTTCTTTTGCAAATACTCTCAATTCCACATGATCCACATATAAAATGGGAGGCAACTAGGAACAAATTGTTTTGAAAGTATTTATTATCTCAAAATCCACTGCTAATTTATCAACCAAAGTTTTTCCTGATAGAGATTGGTTCATATCTTCAAATTTCTTGTGGTCCAATCAAATGCTGCATTTTGTCAATATTTGACTGCATAGTTTCGATGTGTTGGTGCTTTCCCAATACCTTCCTGGCCCATGTGATCACTATAATTCTGCCTTTTATTCCTGTTGTCCTCAAACCTTCCTCTGATAAAGTATTCAGGAAATTAATTTTATTATTACTTGTGTCCACTGGATTTTTATTCAAATATTATTTTACTGCATTATAAATATGTTTGACGGTGTTTATTACCATCTCTTTTTCCAAAATATAATTTAAATAAGTTCTGAGTTTAATAGCTTCAACAATTTCTTTACTAACTTCTCAATTTTATACAACGATTCTTTATATTTGTTTTCTAGTTCTTTCTTTTCTTCCTCTTTCTTCAAAACTGCATCAGCTAAATTTTTGTTTTGACTTTAAAGACCAATAATCTCTAAGTCCCTCAAACTCACTTGGGACATAGCATGTACAATGGATTGTGTACTTTTCTTTGCAACAGGATGGATTATTTGTACTTCATGTTCTTTACTCTTATCCTCTTTTTATTTTTCTAAATCCAATTTTCCTTCATTTAAAACATCAATTTTTTCTATCAAAAGATCTTTCTCTTTTTCCAATTTTTTCTTTTCCTCTTCAAGCTTCAATATCCTTTCTTTGTTGTCATTCAACTGTTTAGCTAGAAACTCCTTTTCTTTCTTCAATTCTGTCAACTCAGAAGCCTGAATTAACTGTGTGGTGGGGATTTTCAACTTCTTTTTTAGCAACTGAATTGTATTCTCCTTCTCTGCCAGGATCTTCTGTGTGACCTCTCCCTTATTTTCTTCATTTTCTATAGCTAGAAAATATCCTTAAAGTTTTTTGATCCATTGGTGGTGTACCTTATTCTCCATCTTTTCCTGCCTTAGTCGATTTTCTATTTTAGTATGTGTGGATTGCAATTTGGATACCTTCAAGGTGGCTTTCAACAAATCATTGTAAATCACCTCCTGATTCTACTTGTGTAAGTGGATCATGTTAGGCACTAGGATATATTTTACAATTAGCCTCATTTCTGTTATCATGTTCTTAGTGGAAACTACTAAATTCAAAGTATTCTTAGCATGATTTTTTACAGTTACCAATGAGACCTCTTTACTAGATATCTTCTTGATATCTACATATAATTTTGAAAATTCATTTAAATATATGTTCCTATCATCCTTGTACTTATCATATTAATCAGCTATGGATTTAAATCTATCAGTTGATGTTTCAAGAAACTCTAAAAATTCATACTGTTGCACTTCAAAAGTTGGTCCTTTGATCTTTACCAACTTTTTCTTACTTTCAGTTTTAACTTCTTCTACCAATTCTCCCTCAACTCGAATCTTCTATCTTTTAGCTATTTATGAGATTTCTTCTCCCTCTATTTTCATGGCATCTGAAAAGGTTCTTTTACCTGTGACCTATGAATTGCTTGCAATGGGAGTGACTACTTTTGTTGATTTCATCACAACCAATGAATTTTCTTGTGAAACTCCTGCATTCTTCATTGGTGATGGATAATCTAGCCAATCTTTCTACTACCTGTTTCTCAAAAGTGTTGTTCTTATTCATTTGTCTGCTTTGTGAGATAACATGTTGTGGATCATAATTAGCAACAAAGGCTTTATTAAAATCCATCTCCTGTAGCATATTTTCAACTATAGGGAATGCAGCTTTATTTTTATGGTAAAAGACCCTATCACCCATGGAAATTGTATTTCTCAAGCTGTTTTGAAACTGATAAAGTGTTCATTTTCTACTATCAACTTATTTCTTACAAGATCCAAAGAAAACACTCTAGGATTAAGGAAAGCTGGAAAAATACGGGGTTATGGGTTTAGAGGGAGAGATTAGGTGCTTGGAGAGAGAGAGAGAGGGGGTTATGGGTTTATAGGGAGATGTATATAGATCGAGAGATTGAGGGTTAATGGTTTAAATAGATAGAGAGATAGAGATTGGGTTTTATGGGTTTAGATAGATAAAAAAATAGAGGGTTAGGGGTTTAAGAGAGAGAGAGAGGGAGAGGGAGAGATACATGTGTTAGGGGTTAAGAGAGATATAAAGAGAAATAAATTTGGGCTTATGGGTTTAGAGAGAGAGAGATGGAGAGAGAAATATATTGTGAGTTAGGGGTTTAGGATTTTATATAGATTGGATGTTATGGGGTTTAGAGAGAGAGAGAGAGAGAGATTAGAAGTTAGGGATTTAGAGAGAGATAGATTAGCAGTGAGGGGTTTAGAGAGAGAGATATATTGGGGGTTATAGGTTTAGATAGAGAGTGGGTGAGGAATGGTGGTTAGGGTTTTAAAGAGAGAGGGAATGGTGGTTAGGGGTTTAAAGAAAGAGAGAGAGAAAGAGTGAGATATTAGGATTAGGGGCTTAGAATGAGAGATATATGTTGAATTTAGGGATTTAGAGAGAGAGAGAGAGGTTTTGGGGAATAGGGGTTTAGATAGGTAGATAGAGAGAGAGAGACATTAGGGTTAAGGGTTACATATATATATAGAGAGAGAGAGAGAGAGAGATTTCAGGTTATGGGTTTAGACAGATAGAGAGAGGGAGATATATTGGGGGTTAGTTGTTTAGAGAGAGAGAGATTGGTTGTTACATGTTTAGAGGGTGAGAGGGAAATTTAAATATATGAGGTTAGGGGTTTAGAGGGTGAGAAAGGGAGAGAGAGATTGGGGGTTGGGGATTTAAAGAGGGAGAAAAATTCATGGTGAGGGGTTTAGAGAGAAAGACAGAGATTGGGGATTATAGGTTTATACGGAAAGAGAGAGATGGGTGATTAGTGGTTTAGAGACAAAGAGAGACAGAGAGAGAGGGAGAGAGAGAGATTGGGGGTCTAGAGGGAGAGAAAGAGAGATAAAGATTGGGGTTCAAGGATTTATAGAGAGCAAGAGAGAGAGAGATTTGGGTTTAAGGATTTGAAGAGAGAGAGAGAGAGAGAGAGAGAGAGAGAGAGAGAGAGAGATTGAATGTTAGGGATTTATATAGATAGATTGGGGTTAGGTGTTTAGCGAGAGATATAAATTG
>LPNX011198173.1:27989-60092 GCA_001517045.1 Pseudotsuga menziesii
TGGAGAGAGAGAGAGAGAGAAGGGGTTAGGAGAGAGATAGAGAGAGATAAGGGGTTCTAGGTTTAGAGAGAGAGGTTAGGGGTTAGGATTTTATAGAGGTAGATAGATAGATAAATATAGATAGAGAGAGAGAAATTCGAATTTAGGGGTTTAGAGAGATAGAAAGGGTTACCAGTTTAGAGAGAGAGAGAGTGGGACTATAGGTTAGGGGCTTAGAGAGAGAGAGAGAGAGAGAGAGAGAGAGAGATTGGGTATTAGGGGTTTAGATAGATAAATAGATAGAGAGAGAGGGTTAGTGGTTTAGATATAGAGCGAGAGAGAGAGAGATTTGGGGTTAGGGGTTCAGAAAGAGGTGGGGGTAGAGAGAGAGAGAGATAGATGTGTTAGGGGTTAAGAGAGTTAAAAAGAGAAAGAGATTGGAGGTTAGGGGCTTAGAGAGAGAGAGAGGTAGAGAGAAATAGATCACATGTTTGGAAATTAGAGAGAGAGAGAGAGACATTGGGTATTATGAGTTTATATAGATAGATAGATAGATTAGATGTTACATGTTTAGAGAGAGAGTTTGGGTTTTATGGGTTGTAAGATAGAAAGTGATCGGAGGTTAGGGGTTTACATAGATATATAGAAATATTGGGGATTAGGGGTATATATATATATATACACAGAGAGAGAGAGAGAGAGAGAGAGTGGATTTTGGTGGTTTACAGTGAGAGATATGGGGGTTTAGTTTTCTAGAGAGAGAGGGTGCTTAAAAGGGTGCTAGTAGGAGGGTGAAAATGTGGTCTCTTTTAAATACAGTAGGCAGTTGAAAACATGTCCTATCTTGGAAACTGACGACTGAAAATATAGCTATCTGACTTGGCTTTGTCCATGCAGAAAATGCTTCCTTATCCCAATGCACAAAGGACAAATAATGCTTGAACATGTGTTCTTCTCCTTTATAATATTCGTGAAATAGTGGTTTTGGAATATAGGAAAGTGGTTTTAGTTTCCATAAGTGAAACTCTTTGCTAATCTCCATGCACATCACAAGGTCATATCCATTTCCATCTGTAGATTCAATCCACCTCTCTTTTTAACCATCGATATTGATCACCTATTAACCTTATCTTTCCATTATTTCATTGCATAACCTATTTTCTATCCTCCTTGTACTTAGACTTAGAAAACCCTCTAGTCATCGTAGATCTACTAGACCTTCATTTCCCAGCATTGATCTCCTCTGTAGCTCAGGCAAAACCCTGGATACGTGCAGAAATGGCTACCTTCCGTCTATAGGACGGAAAGGTAGGGCTCCTGTTGGATGGAATGAAAAACCTGCAAAATGAGATTAGGGCCAAGCTCCAAAACCTTGCATGAAACTGTTAGCAAACAAAAGAGCTGCAATACATCAATGGAAACCTACAACCAAGCATTAATCAACAAACCTGCAAGAGAAATATGTTAGAAACTATAATAAAAATGAAATAAAATAAAGATTATACCTTCTTTGGGTGGAAATGGGCCAGCTTGCCCTAGCTTTGGGATCACCTACCTCTCTTTGGGATGGGAGCTTTGGATCAATGGATAAATGGAGGAGAGGGAGGGTGAATGGCTTGAGAGGCAAATGGTCTCAAGGCACTCACACGGGCAACATAACAATAGGGAGAGAAGGAGTGTTTTGAGAGTGACCCCCACCCCTCTATTTATAGTTTTTTCTTGAGATTAGGGTTTTAAGCCCCTAGTTAGGGCTTTAAGCCCATTTCTCCCAATTCTTAGCTCCTTTGGGGGTTTTAAGATCCTTTGAGGGGTTTTAGCCCCTTTTTGGAGGTTTTAGCCCCTATGAGAGCTATTTTGGCTCTTTTTAGGGATTTTTAAGCCCTTTTCATGTTTTTGAGCCTTTACAAGGGTGTGGGGGTCAAATGAGGATATTTTAATGGATGTATTTAGGCGGTGTAGGTCATGTAGAGCTTACTGAGGGATTCTTTGGGTTAACAGAATGCCCCCTGATGTGTGAGGGAAGGAGCTCATCGTATGGCCAACGAACATCATAGGGTTTTCTAGGGAGAGGTGGTGCTTCCTGGGTTGGGACATGGTGGATTTTGGGTTTTGTATTAAAATGGTTCCCATCAATGGGTGAGATACAAATAATGCATGACATGTATATGGACCAGGTGGGAATCCCCATGCTCGTAACGATGTTAAAATAATAATGTGATCTAAGCTCTATAATACAAGAGTCGATAATGTACAATTGGTGTTACATAATGGTTTCCTCGATTAGAGGCTGAGTACAATACTAATTTGAAGAACTGATACATTGGACCCATGGCATTCTCATGGAATGCTATATCTTCATAACTGATGACCTGCTAAATTTGGGATGGTACATAACTGTGGGGACTTGCTGAAAAAGAGTTAGAGTCTCTATGGTACACTATGTTGCATCAACCATGAATCTATATAGAAGCACTATTGGGGCTTCTAAACGTTGTCTCCAATGCAACCCAAAAATCACAAGGGACATGACCCTGTTTGGGTCCCTCAATAGACTCATCAATGTGTTAAAGTCATCTGACATCTGGGCTATTCGACTAAATACTACACGGACCAATACCCTATATGAATCTCAATAGTGCAATGATGGAGCTGGAGTCGAGCATGTGAGACACAACCATCCCGAGAGGCACTAAGGACTCCTCTCAAGTGGTCCAAGGAACTCATCAATGAGGTTAATGAAACCAGGATATAGGGACTTCTTGGTCTATCCTCTGGAATATGTGTGTTGTCGTCAATAGAGGGAGACCTGCAACTGGCCAAGGAAATGGTATTTCCTTGACGAGAAGCACAAGGGAGATAACTAAAAGATGTGAGAAAATCTGAGGACTGACCCACTAAATGGGCGGGGGGGGGGGGGGGGGGGGAATAGGGGCAGGGAATTACGGGGGACTCAAACTTCCTTTGTTTAGAGTATGATGGTAGGGAAAAATAGGTAGCAAATGAAACTGACTCATGGGAAAGGGATCATAGCTGTAATACCAGGAATGCAACTGCAGATGGGAAATACTTGGGGGAGGTAAACACTTTTGGTATTGAAGGAATCCAAGGAAGACACATCATAGAGTACTCTGAACAAAGGTGACCCAAAGTGGGAATGTTGCCAAACTATTATATATGGGGTGGTGTCTAAAGACACCATTGTGGTACAATCTCATGTATTTTTAGCGAGCCCAAGAAAGTAAATGCTCGATGGTGCTTTCAATTTTAGAGGGTTTGAAAGCATGAAGAAGACTCCAGTGTGATCTCTTTTTCATTGATAGTCTCCTATGCCCGAAAAAGGATAAAAGTGTACATAGGAGAGATCGCCCATCCTTTAGGGGATGGGAGACTTCTTTACCATTGTTATTCCACTCAAGCCAGAAAAGGTTAAACCTATACTAACTAGATGGCCATTTAGATACTTTTATGAGCACGAACGTAACCAAGTTTGCTCAGAAATATTTTCTTGATGAGAAGGCTGGAAAAGAGCTTAACGAAAACCCATGGGGATATTTTTTGTAGAGTTCGGCTCCTCTGCCTGAGAAAGCATAAAAGGATGCAGAGGGGAACGGTCTTGGATTGAATGTGCCAAGGTGTTCCTTTTCATTTGATGGTCTACATGGTCTGCAAAAGGAGGTAAATGAGTCGATGTAGACGCTCTTTCCTATACTTTAACGAGCAGGAAAGGAAGCAACTGTGCTTAGCAATATTTTCATTCTTTTAGGAGTTAGACAAGAGCTTAAAAGAAACTCCAATATGGTCAATGTCCGATCAAGGAGGCACTGATGGTGCCCCTATGTCGAGATAGTGGATAGTGGTCCAAAGGTCATCTGTGTAGTTTGGATGGAGAAAGTGGCTCTTAAACATACCAATACATGCACGGAATAGATTGTGGCAGAGGCACACAAATCAATGTGGCTCTCAGACAGAGGCCAGGAGAGTTGTGTGTGAGATGTGGTGGGTGGACTTGACTACATGTGATGTGAGTGCAAGTCCAGAGACATTTGTATGAATATAAAGGGGAACATAAACCAAGGTAACTTCTGAGAAGTGGCCCTAGGAAGTGGTCAAGCAAGGGGCACTAATGGTGCCTCCTTGCAGGACAATGTCTACATTATGGATGGAGTTGATGGCTCGTTAACATGCCAAAACATGCAGTGGAAGACTTACATGGAGGTACGCAAATCGAGGTGACCTTTAGGGATAGGTCTAGAGAATCGAGTATTAAACATGAGACAACGGTCTCATCAAAAGATAGAGGATGGAAAACTTAACCTAGAGGTGTGAGGGGTGTCTCAAATAGACTTCAGATGACTCTGACTAGCATCTAATGGTGCTTCCCATAGTGCAATGGTGCATAGGGAAAAAATAGACCGAATGGAGGCATATGCGTATGGAGCTAGCTCAATGTACACATGTGATTCATGTGGTGACACACAAATTGACGTGACTATGGGAAATGGCCCAAGGAATCAACAGGGAGGGGGGCAGTCTAAAGCTCATTTCTCGACTCGGGAGCATTATGCAATTAAGGAGATACGAAGAGGCCTCAACCTTCAAGGCAGGTCTAGGAACCTAACAGTATGCTAGCATGGTGGTAGCTAGAGAATACACACAACATATTGTGTGCATGTGCATATGGGGGACGGAACTATCTAGTGGGCTCCCAACAATGCAGGGGCAGGGATAATATCTACCTGCTCACGTGCAAATGATGCGACGGAGTCCTAGAATGGACTCACTATGACTAGAAGCGGAACAATGACTGGAGGGGGTCACTGACTCATGGTAAAAATGATACAAAACAAAAAATAAAAAGTACACTATAAGTGACTCATGGTGGTGGTTTCAGGCATGTGATCTCTTAAGGTGGAGCCCATTGTAAGGATTTTTCAAGAGCCGACCACTTGATTTAGGAAAGAGATGTGCCCCCTTGTCGAGACAAAGGTCATTGGCAAGGTGGGGTGACAAAATTTGGCCTTCGATGGGAAGAACCAATTCCACACCATGATTGAAAGGGAATGGGGTAAAACCAGTGGTGGTTTTACAGATCTCTCCATCATCCTGACAGTGGCGCTAGGATAGATCAGGTGGATCTTCCATGGGTGAGGAGACAGATGAACTACTGGAGCTAGAGATCATGTAAATGGTTGTGGTGGTCGAGGAAGAAACCGAAGGGTGGATCTCCTCAATGGTAGTGACTTCGGATTCAAGGGAATGTTCCCAAAGTTGGCTAAGGGTGGACTGAAACTCAGCCAAGTCTTGGCAGTGGTAAGAATAGTGTCTGTACAATCTGCAAAGGGTGCAAGCATGGTTTGTTCTGAAAGACTTGTTTCTCACTATTGGCCTTCTTGGGAGTTCAAACACGGGGAGGTTTTCTGTTGTATCCATGGCATCCAAATGTGCGCGGATTATGGGAATCTCAGGGAAGTTTTGAGTTGCATGGCCCTATTCTTCACAGATGGCGGAAGGTGGGATTTGTCGAGGTTCAGCTGTAGCTTTTGCTTTTTTGTCCTTGGGCCTTTTTGGGTGGGGTGGTATGGGTGCAGGTGCGGTGGTTGGTTTTTGTGGGCCATGTG
The DNA here is from genome assembly GCA_001517045.1 of Pseudotsuga menziesii. Classification (NCBI taxonomy): domain Eukaryota; kingdom Viridiplantae; phylum Streptophyta; class Pinopsida; order Pinales; family Pinaceae; genus Pseudotsuga; species Pseudotsuga menziesii. Next base: position 33,587 of record LPNX011198173.1, read on the forward strand.
GAGGATGAGATTCGACCGCAATGGGTTGTACTAGGGTTAAGAATACCTAGGGAATCGAAGGTTGGGCTGGTGGATCAAGGTACCACATGGGAATTCCTAATGTAAAATTAGGTAAGTTTAAGGTAGCCATTACTGGCTTACTCATGATTCCCGGAGAGGGAAATAGGAATGGATTTGTGTGGATTGGGGAGGATCCCAAATAAATCCCTGATGGTTGCATGTGGGGATGGGGTTGTGGTTGTGGCTGTGCATAATGCTGCGGCTATGGATGATGTTGCGGATATTGATGGTATTGTGGCTGCATATGGGGTTGCGGTTGCAGATGGGGTTGTGGGTGCAGATGGGGTTGTGGTGCAGTAGTGTTGGATGAAAGCATGCACAAATCTACAGTATCACTTGGAGGAGATGGTGGCGATACTAAGGGGAAGGAATCCATCATAGAGGTGTCGACGAACAACCCTAGGCCTACATTCAGGATGATGGGGGTGGTGGTACCCTCTACTATGGTGTCGATAGTGGGAATAATGTTAGCTAGTGCTATTGGCGTTTGTGGATCATGGTAAGTCAACTGGTTGAAAGTCATAATTTTCCCATCGTGAGGGAACATCATTTGGTGGAAGACGATAGATGCCACAGCTTGCATCGCATACATATAGCTACATCCTAGAATAAGGTTGTAGTCTAACTGAGCGTTGATGACTTCTATGTCAATTAGGATGGTCTTCCCACCTAAAGAAATGGGGATGTGTAGGAGGATGCCTTGGGCTCTGGTGGGATGGCCATCATAGGCACGCAACATGGTGGTGGATGACTGCAAGATGGGGGACCCAAGTTTTTTCCAAAATAAGGTTGAAATGACACAAGTGGTTTCCCCCTCATCAATGATGCACCAGTGCACAACCAAATTCCAAATTGACATCGAGATCTGGAAGGCAATGGTCGATGACATTCTTGGTTCTCCTTAATCCAAATCAAATGTGATTAATCTAGAGTCAGAGGGGTCTATGGTACCAAGGGTGGCTAAAAAGGATTTTCACTGTGTTGGGCACGTTTTGAGTACTTCAAGAGCTGACATGGCCATAGGTGATTGGGCTAAGTCATCAATGATACTATGGTTAACTGTGGCCCTTGCAGTAGTGTTGTTGGCAAGGTGCCTGAAGGGGAGACATGGGCCTGTGAGGGGGGTGGGAAGGTGAAGAGGAAAATTGGCAGTGTTGGATGTGGATGTTTCTCCTATTTCATGGGTTTTAGTAGCGGATCCATATTGGTTCCACCTAGTCTATAGGTTGATCTCTTTAGTTGTCATCGCTAGCAGTTGGTTTACTCCTGTCTCCATGGGATGTGGAATAGGGTGGGATATGAGAGTGGTTTGGGGAAAGGGTGCGATTGCTACCAATCCTTGGAATGGTAATGAGTTTTGAAGAACCATGGGAGGAGGGCCCGGTGGTGCTGGGTTCTGTTGTGTTTGGGCAGCCGCATTGTTTCCTTGCTGGGCTTTGTCATGGAGGAATTTTTTGGCATGTCCCATAAGCAGACATTCATGGGTGTAGTGCCCATAGACATTCTGCAACTCACATGGTTTGTTGGTTCATAATGGGGCATTTTGTTGAGGTGGATTGGGTTGTTGGGGATTTTGTGCTAGCGGGTTGGTGGCATTGCGGGGGGGGGTTAGGTTGTTGGTTGCCTCTTTGAGGTTGGTTGTTACCCAGATTCCTAGCTTGGTTGTTTCTTCCTTGTCCCTATTGGTTGTTGGGGGCAGGTGGGTTGGGACAATTCTGCTGAGCAAACACTTGTCCCAGACGTGCCAGCGGGGCTGGCATGGGGGCTTGAGCGGCTTGCACTGGTGGTGCATAGTAAACTTTAGGGGCTCGTGGTGCCACAAATACGGTCATCTGTCTTGAATATTGTTGTGCTGGCTAGGAAGGCACATGGGCCTATTGCCTTGGCATAAGTTGTGTATAGGAGGTTGTAGCTCTAGATTAAGATATCATTCTTGAATAATCAGGATATTTGTTTAGGTAGGCAACACTAAGGGTTCTACTCGGGTGCAGATGCATCATGGGTGGTGTCATGTGATGTTGTGTTTGGTGGGAAATAGAGCCTATGATGCCATCTACAGCATGGGATGCCCTTGGTGCATCCCGGTAGGAGGTGCTTACATGAGGAGCATCTAGAATGACATTGTAAAGGTATCCAGACTATGCATAAATGAAGTCAAACTGTTGGGCCTTCAAGACGTCCTATTACTCTGTTTGGGGACGTTCGAAGGCGACGTCCTTGGCTATAGGTGGCAGTAAGGTTTTCAAGAACCAGTCCAGGAAGATCCTATCATCAAGATTGATCTTGCACACGTTGCAACATTGCCTCCACTCGTGGATGTGGTCGATGATGTGGGTCATAGTGTTTTGGCAAAAAGATAACAAGATTTCCACTCCTTCATCATATCTGATGGGGAGCTGGAAATATTACAGAAACATAAAGGCCAAGGAGTTGAAGTCTGGGTACTTGTCTTATGGTACCTCAATGTACCACTTGGATGCAGCACCTATGAGGGTGTGTTGGAACAGTCTGATTCTGATCAAATCATATACGATGTTGTTTGATGAGCACCATAGGTGAAACATCATGATATGGTTTTGGGGGCACTCCCATGCCTTCTCTTCAAACTTGGGAATGTCTTAAGGGAGCTTGGTTGGCATGGGAGGCCAAAAGGTTTGATGGAAGCTAGGGTCATTTGTTAATCGAGCCAAGTCAGGCAATTTGAGGCATGCCATGAAAGAAAGGTTTGACCCAAGTTTGATGTGTGTTGGAGCAATGGTGGTGGTGGGGTTTGCAGGAACATGATGTACCTACGTGACTGGGGGTACTTGTGGCACAGTTATGGATGGGCCACTACCCCCATGTATGGTAAGCATTACAGTGTGAGTGGAAGGGCCACTACCCCTAGGCATGCCAAATGAGACAGTGTGAGTGGAAGGGACATTTCCCCCAAGCATGACAGGTGGGGCAGTTTGACTAGTCAGTATGGTTGGTGGTAGTTGACTTATGATAGGTTGTATGATAGTGCTAGGGCCATCAGCAGGGGTGCTGGTTGTGGTGTGGGGTATGGATGTGGGTCCATTGCCAATCACCAAGCCAGAAAATGGATCTGGGTTTGCACCATCCATGGGGCTAGATGGTGCAGTATGTAGATCTGGCTTAGATTGGTATGATTCTGAGTCGTAATCAAAGGATGTGTGGCCTTGTGATGGTGTAGAGGGTCTTCAAGAATGGTCTCAATGGCGTTGGTTCAAGGACCCAAACTATGGTGGATCACCTCTTAGGCATGAGGAAGAGCATGGGGGATCAATTGTGTCTAGTTGTTATGTCGGGTGGTGAAATATGGTAGTGACATTTTGGACCCTAGTTTTAGTGGCTTCCTATTGGATTTCAGGTGGTCACTCAACCACCAAGACTGCCAGGAGACAACGCTTGGATTTTTCCTCATGGGAGTGCTAGTCAATAGGTGGAGATTGTTGCCCGTTTTGCTTGGAAATTCCTCTCATTAGCCAGCTAATTTGGGGTTCCCGTGGTACTCCTCACAATGAGTTTTTGGGATGAGCCCAAGTACTTCCCATGGTTAAGGCAGTCAGGGAATTATGTTCTCAAAGACTATAAGTGTTTGAATTAGTGCAAATTATAAATTTTAACAGCTAGCTCAACGTCATGAACTGAGTTTGGTTGTTTTATTTGGTATGATTTGTGTGCATGTCCATTGTATTTATGTTATACTTGGTTTCTTCTTTTATGGTTTATGAATATTCCATAGAGATTATTTGATTTAATGCAACACTTATATCATGGATAAGTTTTTTATGAAAGCAGTAAATTGTAAACAGAAATTTAAACACATGGCATACCTGAATCTGAACTATGGTAGCCTGACTACGTGACTTCCTTACACCTGTATTTCTCTTCAACCAGGAAAGAGTGTTGGGCTCTCAACACAATGGGACTAAGCCCATTCGTAGATCCTTAGGTCACTCTCTAAGTGCAAGGTCAGTCAACAGGGAGGATGTGAACACAATGAAACCCCCAATGGTCTCCACCCCCTCTACCTTCCAAGTCACTCATTTTTAGTGGTCTCAAAAAATTACAGATGAAGTTCACTATACGAGTTTCACCCTTCGTCTTATCCTAGAATAATTCGAAGGGTGATGACTGGGTAGAGGAATAAAGGACAGGAAAGGAGTTAATTTCCAATTAAGAACTCAAATTTAACCTACAGTATTTTTATGCAAGCCTTAATCAGATTCATTAAACCATTAACCAGTTAAATTTTAACAGTGATTTACACAAATTGTATGAAAATGAAAACAAAATTCTGGACAGAGGCATCTGAGTCACACTAACAGTCCAAATAGCAGCAAACAGGCAAGCCTAAAAAGTTAAGATGCTCATACAAAGTAAAGAAAAATGGGTCGTGCCCCTGTAGAGGACCTCTTTTTGCGGGGTGGATTGTGATCAAACTGTGCAGAATTACCTCAAACAGTTGCAAACCCACTACAAAAATGGGCCCTTTTACCCCCAACCGTGGGAAGATTCGCAAATGGAGCGATTTTTTGGGTAGAAAACAAGCCTGAACATACGTGAATTTTTAGAAATTTGATTCGGTCATTTTTACATAGTTGAATGATTTGTAAATCAAAGAACAACCAACATTAACTGGTACTGTGGCCAAAACAATAAAAAAATTAAATAAACATATATATAAACCTAAATAAGAAAATATCTATCAAAATACGTAAGAAAAATATCAAAAACAAAACCCAGGGATTCAGTGGGATCGACCTGGTATGGTCACCAATCTGTAGCTCAGGGAAAACCTTGGCTACATGCAAAAATGACTACCTTTCATCTATAGGAAAAAAGGGTAGGGTTCATATTGGATGGAATGAAAAACTTTCAAAATGATATTAGGGCCAAGCTCCAAAACCCTGCATGAAACTATTAGCAAACAAAAGAGCTGCAAGACATCAATGGAAACCTACAACGAAGCATTAATCAACAAACGTGCAAGAGAAATATGTTAGAAACTATAATAAAAATGACATAAAACAAAGATTATACCTTCTTTGGGTGGAAATGGGCCACCATGCCCTAGCTTTGGGAGCACCTACCTCTCTTTGGGATGGGAGCTTTGGCTCAATGGAGAAATGGAGGACAGGAAGGGTGAATGGCTTGAGAGGAAAATAGTCTCAAGGCACTCACATGGGCAACATAACAATAGGGAGAGAAGGAGTGTTTTGAGAGTGATCCCCACCCCTCTATTTATAGTTTTTCTTGAGAATAGGGTTTTAAGCCCCTGGTCAGGGCTTTAGCCCCTTTTTGGACTTTATGCCCCTTTTTCCCAATTCTTAGCTCCTTTGGGGGTTTTAAGCTCCTTTGAGGGGTTTTATCCCCTTTTTGGAGGTTTTAGCCCTTATGAGAGTTATTTTGGCTCTTTTTAGGGATTTCTAAGCCCTTCTCATGTTTTTGAGCCTTTTCAAGTGTGTGGGGGTCAAATGAGGGTAGTGTAATGGATGTCTTTAGATGGTGTAGGTCATGTAGAGCTTACTCAGGGATTTTTTGGGTTAACATCCTCTACCATCTAATATGCACCTTTATTTTTTGTTTCCCATTTGATTTGTAAAACAACATGCAACTTTCCCAGATAGATCACCTAACAACCACTGATTTCATCCACTAGTGATCGTAACCATTGATCATGAAAGATTTTTAATAGTTCCATTGATTTCCAACTTATCATTTGACATACATGTTCTCCTAGCAGATCCCATCTCTGTCATTGATCTTATCCATCATCAATATTCACCGTCAATTTAAGCCATGTTTTAAACTTTTTGCTTGCTCCTGATTCATCCTCTTATGCGCATCTTCCCACAACGGATTCTATCTATGTCGTAGATCTCATCTCCTTTAATCCTCCCGTGTATATATGAGCGATTTTTCACTTCTACTAATCATTGAAATTCCTTTTTTTCACGTAACTTTTATCAGTTGATCCAACACCTGCCGTACATCTTCCTGTCTGAAGATCTAAACCATTGAAATTTATACTACACACCATAAGTGCTATTTTTTCATTTGTATCCCTTTTCAAAGCTTGGCCTATGGTTTTTATCATGAGGTAAAGACATTGGTATCCAATTTGGCACCTTTAATCACCCTTTGGTAATATCATCAAAAATTTTACATACCACATTCTTATTTCACCTCAGGGATCTCCATCTCAACTGCTAACAAAAACAATGCTAACAGATGGCTCCAACTGGGGATGTTATCCACCCTACAAGATAGAAAAGAACCCGTAGAACATTACTAGTTTTATTATATGTGCAAAACCTCTTCAAAAAATTATCAATTCAATTTTCTTTTTCCTTTTTTTTGTAAATAAATAAAAGAAAATGAAAAATATTCAATATCTTAGGGCCTTCTCTCCGGGATTTAAATCCTTTAGTTTTCCATATGTAATAATATTTCAATTAAATAAATATATACAACTAATATACAAAATTATCTTCATCCTCAAGACAAGTAATGCTTTAGAAATATTCCGTTAACAAGGTCTCCTTTAAGTTGAACCCCATTTGATGTTGCAAAATAAAAGAATTATCTCCCCTAAAAGAAACAGTGATATATGGACCTTTCCACAAATGATCAAACTTCCCATGTTTTTCTTCTTTCCTTGCATCCCACTTTAGAACCAGATCATCAACATAAAAATATTCTTCTTTAACTCTTTTGTCAAAACTTTTCTTCATTTTTTCCTGGTGTACCTACACTTTGTCATAATATTTTTCCCTTACCTCATTTAATTCAATGATTTTATTTATCCTCCTCTGCATATGATTCGACTCCTCTTTATTTTCCTATAGTAGCTTCATTATAGGAAAACCTAAAGACGTTGGAAATACCACTTTTGCTCCATATACCAATTGGAAAGGTGACATACTAATAGCTCTTTTATTACTTATTCTATCTTCACATAAATCATACTTCAAGTTTGTGTTCTAGGCTCTCTTGTTTCCTCCAACAAGTTCTTGATTATCCTACTAAACTTTTATTCAAGGATTCTGCAACCCCATTCCCTTAAGGATAATATGAAGTAGAATTATTCAAACTGATATGATATTTGTGATAAAAGTTGATCATTTTCTTAGAATTGAAATTTGGTTCATTATCAGTTACAAGTCTCCTAGTACATCCAAACCTTGATAGAATATTGTTTTCCAGAAAAAACCATAATAACAACATCATTAGCCCTCCTAGTAGGTAGAGCTTCAATCCATTTGGTAAAGTAATCAGTTGCAGTCCGTGTCCATCTCTGTTGGCCAGAGGAATTTGGGTTAATTTCCCCAATGAAATCTAACCCCCACTGCTGAAAAGGTGCTTCTACAGGAATAGGACTAAGTGGTAATGGAATTAATGTCCTATTCCCATCAAATATTTGAAACTGATGGTAGGTTATGATTTATTTATAAATATCGACAAACATGGTAGGCCAATAGAAACCATCCCTCTAAATTTTGTTTGCAATCACTTTCCAAGAATTATGTCCTCCACACATTCCCTGGTGAAACTCCTTCATATTCTATATGGATTCATTCTCCATTAAAAAAATTCATCAAAATACCCCCTGGATCTTTCCAATATAAATATTGGTTCATAATGAAAAAATTTGTTTCCTTTAGCTTCATTGATCTAGCTCTAGTATCGCTTAATCCTAGAGGTACTTGTAAATTCTGTAAAACATACACAATATCATTATACCAAGGAGATAAAGTGAAATGTGTGATCACCTGTAATCCTGAATACAACTGATTTGAATGATTAGACAAGAAATTCAATTGCAAAGATTCACAGTTTAAATCAGTCATTAACTTTTCTAGTCCCTCTCCTTTCACCAATTTCGTAGGATTAATTTCTAAATCATACTCCTACAAAAATGCTATCCATTTTTCTATTTTCCCCCCTGGATTAGGTTGAGCTAGAATGTTTTTCACCACATTGCTAGGCACATAATCAATGATATGGGAATGTAAAATATACACCCTAAAATCCTTAAAATAAATGACCAATGCATAGACTTACTTTTCCATGATTTCATATTTCAATTCTCCATCCATCAATACCTTGATAAAGAAAGCAATGGGCTGCTATGCATTATGTTGATTCTTTTGCAGCAATTCTCTAGTTCTTGTATGATCAGAAGCAAAAGAGAATGAAATAAAATCTTTATAAAACTCTCGTCTAACTAGAAAATGGTCTTCTGTTATTTCTTTCTTGATGTCATTAAAATATTTCTTGGCTTCAATGGTCCATTTTATTTCACAGTCTTTTCTCGGCATATTTGTTACATTCCTTAAATTTTTTGCAAAACTTGGGATAAAGCGCCTCGAAAATTTCACTTGACCAATGAATGACTGAATCTCCCTCTTATTTCTTGGTACCTCCGCCTTCAAAATATATTTTACTATGTCTGGATCAATCCTGATTCCATCCTTTGAAATAATATGACCCAACAACTTCCCCTGTTTCATGGAAAACTTAGATTTTCTAGGATTGAGGAAAATACCATACCTCCTGCATTTTAAGAATAAATTTTCAAAGTGATTTGTGTGATCCCTTTCATATTTAGAGTATATTGTAATATCATCCATATATATTACAAAAAAATTATCTTTCTCCTCAAGACAATCTATGTCCATTTCCCTCTGGAAATTTTCCCCTGCATTCATTAACCCAAATGGCATTTTGGCATACATAAAGGTTCCCCATGGTGTGGTGAATGTTTTTTTCTTTTCTATATTCAGGAAGAAAATTTATTTGAATGTACCCATAAAAACCATTTGTGGTAGAAATCCTCTCATCACCAACAAATTTTTGCAATATATGATCCATTTTAGGCAAGGGATAATTATCTTTCAATGAAACTTTGTCAAGGTTCATGAAGTCTACACAGTCTAATTTCTCCATTTTTCTTTTTGACATCAACCAAATCAGCTACCCACCTTGAAAATTTAAGTGTTACAATAATTTTTGCATTGAATAACTTTCTTATCTCTTTCTCATTAAGGGAAACAACATTGGATTTATTCTTCTAAGATTCTATCTAAAAGGCTTTTCTCCAGGTCTAATGGGGATCGTACGTCATATAATGGAGGTGTCATACTCTTTCATATATTCATAGATCCAAGAAAAACCATCAGTATAATTTTTCATCAAATCAATATATCTCTTATTTTCTTCTGTAGGAAGGTTTTTTTAAATATTCACAATTTTCAGAGACTCTTCAGTTCCAATATTTTGATCCTGAATATCATTTTCATTATGTTTCACTTTAGGATCTTTGGCTAGATCATTCTGGTCAAACAATTTCTCTAGAGGTACCTATAAGGCCTTTGGGAATGTAATTACTTTTCAACTAAATAATTTCCTTACTGTTAACCTAAAAAATCCCTCACTCAGCTCTACATCACCTACACCACCAAAGGACACCCATGCACAACCCTCATTTGACCCCATTTGACCCCCACACCCTCAAAAAAGATGAAAAATATGCAAAAGGGCTTAAAATCCCCTAAATAGAGCCAAAATAGCTCTCATAGGGGCTAAAGCCTCCAAAAAGGGGCTAAAAATCCTCAAAGGATCCTAAAACCCCCAAAAGAGCTAAAGATTGAGCGAAAGGGGATAAAGCCCTAACCAGGGGCTTAGAACCCTTAAAAAAAAGCTATAAATAGAGGGGTGGGGTTCACTCTCAAAACATTCCTTCCTTGCATACTATTATGCGTCCCGAGTGAGTGCCTTAATACCATTTTCCTCTCAAGCCATTCACCCTCCCTCTCATCCATCCTCCCATTAAGCCATAGCTCCCCCATTCTCAGGAGAGGTGCTTCTCCAAGCTAGGGCATGGTGGCCCATTTCCACCAAAACAAGGTATAATTCTATTTTGTTTTTCTTATTTGAGTTTTTATAACATATATTTGCTTGCATGTTTATGGCCTAATAGTTGTATGTAGGGTCTTGGAGCTTAACCCATAACCTTGTGTGCAGAGGGGTTTCTTCATTTCTGTTCTGTTTTCATTTCTATTTCGTTTTTCTTGCATAACCACCAGGAACCCTATCCTTCTTTCCTATAAATGGAAGGTAGCCATTCTTGCCTTGTAGTAAGGGATAAATCCCTACTACAGAACTGGAGACCATACCAGGTCGATCCCATAGGATCCCTAGATTGTTTTTACAAGTTTTAGTTTTTAATTCTATTTTCTTACCCTAGTTTAAATTTTTGTCAAATCTATCTTAGATCTCTATTTTTTTTCATTTCTGGTTATTGCTAAGCCTCCTCAAGGCCAATCCAAGCCCTTTTGCCCATAGTATAGGTTACTGTCGATCGGAGCTGGCTCAGGATCAGAAAATATTCACCTTTCGGAGCAGGTCGCTCTTATCGGGCTGAAAGGTGCGATCAGGTTGCTCATTCAAGCCCGACAGGTGTGACTAGGTCACCCATTTTGCCTCGAAAGGTGCGATCCCCTCCCAGAAGTTAGTGCGCTTCTGTCTACAGGTTCAGAGCAAACCCCTTGCCTGTTTTTGGGAAAATTTGGTGACCCCCTCACCACATTTGACCCAAAAAGTGCGATATGTCTCTCAGATTTTGATTTGTAAAAATTAAGGACTATCAGTGCAGCTTAATCGCCTCTGTCCATCAAATCTATTTCTATTTATATTTAGTATTTTTTCATTTTATTTGCAGCATGTGTAAATCAATGATAAATGAAATGGTTAATGGATTAATGAACATGATCAAATCTTGATTAAAAATTACTGTAATTAAAATCAACATCTTGCCTATCCCTTCCTCTTCTACCCAGTCATCACCCTTCAGGTTATTCTAGGATAAGATGAAGGGTGAAGCTCGTATAGTAATAGGCACTTCACCTATCATTTTTCAAAGCCACTAAAAATGGGATAATTGGAAGGTAGAGGGGGTAGAGAAGGAAGGGCTTCTCAAGGAGCTTAGCATCCTCCCTGTTGACCGACCTTGCATCTAGAGGGTGACCTATGGATATATGGATGGGATTAGTCCCATTTTGTTGAGATCCCAACACCCTTTCCTAGTTGAAGAGAAATATAGGTGCAAGGCAGTCACCTAGTCAAGCTATCATAGTTCAGATTCACAAATTGTACATGTGTAAATTTATGATTATCATTTACTGCTTTCATTGACAATGTTCTGAACTTTGTGGAATATTCATAAACCATTTAAGTAGCCACTAAGTATAACAGAAAGACAAAATAAATACACACAAACCATACCATATAAACCAACCCAACTTAGTTCATGACACTGAGTGAGCCATTAAAATTTATAATTTACACTAAGTCAAACATCTGCATTCTTTGACAACATAAGTCCCTCACTACCTTAACCATGGGAAGTACTTGGCCTCAGCCCAAAAAATCATTGTGAGGAGTACCATGGGAACCCAAAAGTAGTTGGCCGTTGAGAGGAATTGCCAAGCAAAACGGGCGATGACCCCCACCGATTGACTAGAACTCCCGTGAGGAAAAATCCAAGCACTATCTTCTGGTAGTCTTGGTGGCTGAGTGAACACTTGAAGACAATATGAATCCATTAAAACCAGGGTCCAAAAACCATCACCATATTTCACCATTTTGACATACAAATTAGACATGATTGATCCCACACATTCTTCCTCACGCCTGAGAGGTGACCCACCACAGTTCGGGTCCTTGAACCAACACCGTTGAGACCATTCTTGATGACCCTCTACACCATCAGAAGGACACACAACCTCTAATTCAGACTCAGAATCATACCAATCTGAGCCAGAATTGCATACTGCACCATCAAGCCCCATGGATGGTGCAAACCCAAGTCCATTTTTCAGCATAGTGATTGGTAGTGGAACTATGTCCACACCCCACACCACCACCAACACCTCTGCTGGTAGCCCTAGCACATTCATGCAAACCATCATAAACTAGCTACTATACCCATATTGACCAGTTAAGTTGTCCCACCTGTAACACATGGGGGTAGTATGCCTTCCACCCACACTGTCCCACTTAAGATACATGGGGGCAGTGGACCTTCCACCTACACTTCCCCTCCTATCATACATGGGGGCAATGGCCCTTCTTCTTACACTACCCCTCCTACCACACTCAGGGGCACTGACCTATTCACAATGGTGCCACAAGTACCCCCAGTTATGCAGGTGCATCATGTCCCTACAAACCCCACCAACATGGCTTCCCCATCTCACATCAACCTTGGGTCAAACATTCCTTTCATGGCATGTCTCAACTTGCCTAACTTGGCTTGGTTAACAAATGACCCTATCCGCCATCAAATTTTTTGGCCTCCCATGCCAACCAAACTTCTCTCAGATATTCCCAAGTTTTAAGGGAAGGCAAGGGAGTGCCCCCAAAACCACATTATGGTGTTTCATCTATGGTGCTCATCAAACAACATCGTAGATGATTCGATCAGACTCTGACTATTCCAACACACCCTCACAGGTGCTACAACCAAGTGGTACATCGAGCTACCATAAGCCAATTACCCGGATTTCAACTCCCTTGCTTTCATGTTCCTGAAATATTTCCAACTCCTCGTTAGATACGACGAAGGGGTGGAGATCTTGTTATCTTTCCACCAGAATAATGTGACCCACATAACTGACCACATCCATGAGTGGTAGAGACATCGTAGTTTGTGCAAGATCCAACTTGATGATAGGATATTTCTAGATTGGTTCCTAAAAACCTTGCTACCACCTATAGCAAAGGACGTTTCATCCAAACATCCCCAATCCGAAGAGGAGGCCATATTGAAATCCCAACAGTTTGATCTAATCTATGCATAGTCTAAATACTTTTACACTATCATTCCAAACACTCCCCATGTGGGAACCTCCTACCGGGATGCACCGAGGGCATCCCATGTTGCAGGTGGCATCATAAGTTCTATCTCTCACTAACCATAGCACCATCCGACACCACTTGCAATACCACCACAACCAAGCAACACCCCTAGTGTTTCCTACCAAAACCAAACTTCATACTATGCAAGAATGATGTCCTAGTCCAGAGCCATGACTTCTTATGCACAACATGTGCCATTGTAGCAGGCCTAGGCATTAGCTTGGATGACACAGCAATACGCGGGACAAATTCCCACATTTGTGGCATCGGCACCCACCCAAGTATACTATGCACCACTGGTGCAAGCTTTTCAAGCCCCTGCCCCTGCTCCATTGGTACAGGTGTTTGCACAACAAAACCGTCCCAACCAGCTAGCCCCCAATAACCAACAAGGGCAAGCCAAGAAAAACTGAGCCCTAAACCAAGGCAACAACCAACCACAAGGAGGTAGTTAACAACCAAATCCTCCCAAAAATGCCATGACAAACCGACCAGCCAAAAATCCTCAACGACCAAATGCACCGAGATGCAATGCTTTGTTGCGTACAAACCAACTGTGCACACTATGTGAGGTCTATGGGTACTACACATAAAGGTGCCCCTTCATGGGTCACACTAAGCAGGCCATTAGGAATGAGGTTCAACATACCACCAATACAACAGACTAAGCCCAACCCAACCTGAAACCACCAGTACCTCCTCCTATGGTGCTCCAAAACCCATTACCAGTCCAAGGATTGGTGGAAACCACACCCCCTCCCCAACCCAATCCCAATGCTTTGGGGGCACCTCCCATGACAGAAGTAGGTGTCCACCACCTACTAGCTATGCCAACTGAAGAGGTCAATTTACAAACCAAATTAAATTAGTATAGAACCAACACCGAACTCACTGACACATCAATGATATCTACATCTAAAGCAACCAATGCACCTCTTCAGTTTCCCCCTTTCCCGTGCCCCCCCATATGTCGGGTTTCCAATAACGCCATGGCTAGAGCTTCTGTCAACTACAGCATCGTGAATGATTTATCCCAAACACCTACTGCCATTTCCACTCTTGAGGTACTCAAGACTTGCCCAATGTAGTGGAAATCCTTACTAGCTACCCTTGGTGCCATGGACCCCTCTGACTCCAAGTTGATAACATTCGACACGGAGAATAGAGAACCATGGATGCCATCAACCATTTCCTTCCAAATCCTAGTGTCTATCTAGAATTTGGTTGTCCACCGATGCATAGTGGATGAGGGGGCATCCATGTGCGTTATGTCTACCCTAGTATGGCAAAATCTTGGATCCCCAATTCTGCAACCATCCTCTAAAACTCTACGGGCTTATGATGGCCATCCCACTAAAGCCCAAGGAATCCTCCCCCATGTCCCCATCACATTAGCCAGGAAGACAGTACTAATTGACATAGAGGTTTTCAATGCTTAGTTGGACTATAACCTTCTCCTTGGAAGAAGTTATATGTACACCATGAGAGCCGTAGCATCAACTGTTTTCCATCTCATGATGTTCCCCCATGAAGGGAAAATCGTGAAGGTTTCCCAACTGACTTATCATGATATGCAAGGGCTAACGGCACCCACCAGTGTTATCACTATGATCAACAACATTGATCCGCAAGGGCTGACCACACCGTTCAATGTTATCCCTGCGGTCAACACCATGGTTTCCAACATACCAGCATCCCCATTATTGAATGTGGGCCATGGGTTGTTTGCTGATACCACCATGATGACTTTTTTTCCCTTAGTGTCACCACCACTAACACCAAATGAGACTGCGGATTTTTGCATGCTCTCATCCTATTAATCTTTCACAGTAATCTAGGGACTAAACACAAGTCTCATCAAAGATTAATAACAATAAGGCACGAAAATGGTGTAATTGTGCTACAAAATGAGTAGTCAATCTGTATATTCACACAAAGAATGTGTAATACAATATAATGATCATGTTGCAATCATGAATGACAAATAAATTGGAATTCCCAAGGATTTCATTCGAATTGAATGAGTGAGTCTAGCTTAACTAAATGTAAGCCACAATCAACACTTAAGTTAACCACTAATCAAAACCCTAATTGACTCAACTGAGCCTTAACTAAAGTTGAAGTGCAATAAATGACTAATTCTAACTGAAAGTAGGTCAAACACATGTCACAGCAAGCCAACCAACAAGTGTTAGTGCATCAATGACTCCAATGAACCCCGATGAGGTTAATTAAAGTGTAACTGAACATCAGAAGTGGTTGGAGGTGCCCTTGTTGACTCTAGTTCATTAAATAATCAATAAATAATCAATTTAATGAAGGAAGGTGCCTTCACTGCTCTGTTTAACTGATTTTAACCATCAGTTAGCAATATGGGGCATTAATGACACTCATATCACCCCCAGAGTGCTCCAGTTAGCCTCCCCGAATGTAGGAGATGGCTAAGTTAGCCTCCTTAACTGAAGGTAGGCGTGGGTGTGATCTAGCTAATGTCATCTAGTGCTCCTCTGATGTCAACTAAGTCAATAAAACTTAGGATAGTGGTTTAACTAGGCCAAATTGACCAAAATGAGTGTGTATGGTGGTAAATGTCTCCAACATCCCCCCCTTAAGCTATAATCAGGAGGAGTATAAAACATAAAATGCATAAAAATGCTAGGGCCCCAACATCTAAGGCCATAGGTCACCCTGTACAATGTTGAAACTGAAACAATGCTCAAAAACAAACTAAGTGAGAAAAAGAGGGAAAACCCTGTGGGAAACCCCCCCCCTCAAGCTGAACACTGAAAGTAGTCTGATCACCCTGATGGACTCACCCCCAATAGTGAACAGAGGTAAGTGAACTTGTTTTATGAAAAAATCTTCATGAAGATGTTTGCAATCTGCTCATCAGTCAGGTAGTATTCCAGAATGATGGTCCTATCATGCACTAGCTCCCTGATATAGTGAATGTGTATTTATACATGCTTGGTCCTCTCCCTAGTAACTGGATCTATGGATATATTAATAGCACTTTGATTTTCACAAAAGAGGATAGCGGACAAAGTACTACCAAGATCAAACTTTGAAAGAATGTCTTGCAACCAAACTGCTTGGATGTAAGCATTCACTGCTCCTCGATACTCGGCCTCTGCTGAAGATAATGCTATGGCAGCCTGCTTTTTGCTAGACCGGAAAATGGGGCCACCACCAAACATTAATGCATATCCAAAAATAGACTTCCGATCAATAGAATCACCTGCCCAATTATAATCTATGTATCCAACCAGCTCTAGCTCGGAGTCTGCGGCATAGTGAATGCCGTAGGTCTTGGTTCCATGAATATAGTGGAGGATCCTCTTGGATACCTTCCAATGAATATCATGAGGCTACTACATGTATCTTGATATAGAATTCACAGCATAACAGATATCAAGCCGAGAATGTGTCAAGTGCAATAAGCTACCAATCAACTGTCGATAGATAGTGCAGTCCATGGGAGGTGTGCTTTTTCCTTCTTCAATGCTGATACCTGAAAGGAAAGTGAATGGTGTAGGCCTACATTCAGCCATGTTAAACTTGACTAACATGTATAATATGTATTTATATTTAGTGACCATTATCCCATCATAATTTTGTTCAATTTCGAGCCCCAAAAATTGTTTTAAGAGCCCCAAATCGCTCATTTTAAAGGCATTGTGGAGAGCAGTTTTGATGCCTGAAATGGAAGAAATTGTGCTACCTGTGATCAGTAATTTATCAACATATAAAAAAATAATAATCAAATGACCATTATACTACTTTATATACACATTTGGATCTGATCTACACCTTTGCAATTTTTGCGAGAGAAGGAAGGCATCCATCTTGGATTACCACTCTCTTGGGGCCTGTTTTAACCCGTATAGTGACTTCTTTAGCTTGCAAAACAAAGATGGATCAGAGATGTATCCCTCAGGATGATTCATGTATATCTCCTCATGAATATATCCATGCATAAAGGTTTACTTAACATCCATATGATACACTTCCCAGTGCTTAGATGCCGAAATTGCCAAAACTAGGTGGATGGAGTCCATTTTTGCAACCGGTGCAAAGGTCTCATGGTAGTCCACACCTTGGACCTGAGAGAAAAAAATTTCCACCAGAATTGCCTTATATTTTTAGGTGATTCCATCAGTAGCAACCTTTTTCTGAAACACCCACTTTCATTGAACCAATTTCCTTCCTGGAGGAAGAGAAACTAGCTCCCAAGTAGTGTTTTTTTGAAGAGAATTCATCTCTTCATCCATGGCAACTTGCCATCTCGGATCCTTCCAAGAATGGTAGTATGATTTTGGGTCTTAAATAATCATCAAATAACAAGTTTTATACAGAAAATTATCAGGACATGAGAGCACAATACCTTCTCTTTGGAAATCAAATTGGGTTCTCCTTGGATCATCCGGATTTCCAATGTTATCTCATGTGGAGGAGAGTGTCTGTCGGGCCCATGTGGGAAGATGATTTTTTACTTCAGATTCTGATTCAGCATATGATTTTTTCTATACACTGATATCAGAAATCATAGGATCCAAATCAGGGTCATCACCCCCAATTTGATCATCCAAATATTCAGTAGAATAGGAAGGAAATTCAGCAGTTTTCTCCTTCACTAGTTCCACCTCCTGAAGAGGCTCATCGAAATTGACACTCATTTTGATGATGATATATTTTGTTTTGATATCCAGAATCTTGAAACCTTTTGATTCATCAAGATACCCAATAAATATAAATTCTATGGTTTGTGGTTGCAAAGCCCTTCTTTTATCAAGTGGAATTCGGGCCCATGCAGTGGACCCAAACACCCGCAAGTTCGACACATCCGACTTGTGTCCGGAGTATGCTTTGAAAGGGGTCTTCCCTTTCATAGATGAGTGTGGCACTCTATTCTAAATGTATTCTACAACATGCATGGCTTCAGCCCACAAATTTTCATCCAACTTCTTTGATTCCAACATACAGGTGGTCATCTCCTTGAGAGACCGATTCTTCCTTTCCACTACACCGTTTTGCTGGGGAGTGTAGGGAATTGAATGTTGGAAATAAATACCACTTTGGGAACATATGTGCAGAAAATAATTACTGACATAATCCATGCCATTATCATATCTCAATATCTTGATCTTAAGCCCAGAGGCATTCTCGATCAAGGCCTTCAGTTCAGAGAATTTTTCACATACTTCAGACTTCTTTTTGAGAAACAAGACCCATGTGTACCTTGAAAAATCATCAATACAAGTCAGAAGATAAATTGATCCATTCATGGATGTGATAGGAATTGGACCACTGATATCAGAATGTATCATCCCCAAGATGCATGTAGCTTGGTTTTCCTTCCCCCGATCGTACTTGTGCTCAGGGTGTTTTCCAACCACACAGCCCTTGCAAATTCCAATGGTTTCCTTGATGATTGAGAGGCCTTCAAACATGGATTTTTTTATGTAATTACTAAAAATATTTGAAATTTAGATGGCCAAAACTTTCATGCCACAACCTACTAACTTCATTTCCATGAGTTAGCAGCGCGGTGGGATTTGAATCTGCCACAAAGTGGGAGAACTCATAGGATTTTGCATGATGGTTTGCAAGGCCTTTAGCAATGAGTTTCCCGGATGCAAGTTCCATTATCTCAACATAATTTGGGCTGAAAGATACTCTCTTAGGCACTCTTGTATGTGTCATCTAATAGACACTAAGAAGATTTTATGCCAGAGACGGTACATACAAAACATTTGAAAAATAGCCATTCTCAAGATCAACCGTACCTTGTCCTTCTGAAATGATGGTGGAGTCATATCCCATGTGGATGGGAATGGATTTTCCAGTCTCCAAGGATGAAAAGGAGTCTCTTTCAACCATCATGTGGTTCAAAGCTCCAGAATCAATCAAGAGTGCTTTGGAATTTGAAGTGATTGCCATGAGGGCATGACCTTTTTCATGCTGTGGTTCCCGATCTTGTTGATCTCTCCTCCAAAAGCTTTCCAAAAGATTGATGTGATTTCTCTCAAGGAGAGAGGTAGCTTCATCAAGGTTATTCTTCATGTAGGCATGTTCAGGATGGAAGCCCTTCCCACAGTATCATTAGAGGAAGGAAGAAAGAAAAAAACTACTTTTTGTGTTCATATTTTCGACATATCTCCCTGTGTTTTTACTCAAATTTTGATCGGGAGAGCTCGTTGGATGCGTAATTTGATTCTGCATCCAATGAATACCCATAATGCATACTTTTGATGGACCCCGCTACCCCAAAAACAATAAATACCTAAAAAAACGTGATGATGACATCATCATCACATTTTTCAGGTATTTCTTGTTTTTTGGGTAGAGGGATCCATCAAAAGTATGCAGTGTGGGTACTCGTTGGATGCGGAATCAAATTCCGCATCCAACGAGCTCTCCCGATCAAAATTTGAGTAAAAACACAATGAGATATGTCGAAAATACGAACAAACAAAGTAGTTTTTTTAATGACAAATATGTCAATTCAACCATTATGGTTGACTTATTTTATTGAAATTCTATTGGTTCTTGAATTCCAACTCACAAAAACTTATTTTGGCATGTTTTCTTATAAGGCCCATTTTAGACCCCAAATTTCCTCTAATGGAACACTTGACTTTTTCCTTTCCATGATGCCCTTTCCCTTTGTTCTTCTTTGAGCTGGAAGACTCATCATGCTGCTGGTTTTCAACTTTAGGCTTAGGAAATTTGAATTTAGTTTTTGGGTTCTTTTGCTGCTTTCCTTTACCCTTCAAATCTTTGGGCCCTGAGACATGGAGGGATTTATCACGGGAGGATCTAATGATCCCCATCTGGAAAAGCTTATCATGTTCACTTGTTAGGGAGTCAATGAAGGCATTGAGTGTAGGCATCTTCCATCCAGGGGTTGTGAGATTCCCTGCATGGAATGTAGAGACAAAAACTGAATAATCAGCTCCAAGTTTGGAGAGTATGGCAAGTATGAGTTGATCATCCTCCTTCTCCACTTTGCATTGCTTCAACAATAAGACAATGTGCTTGAACTTTGTGAAAAATTCATTCAAGGTATCGAAATTGGAAGGCTGGAGAGACATCAATTCGTTTTTGAGCTGGTAAACTCTCAAATCATACTACTTTCCATATAGGGCTTCCAATTTGTCCCAAATTTCCTTTGGAGTCTTCAATCCCGAAAGATGGAAAAGA
This sequence comes from Pseudotsuga menziesii, assembly GCA_001517045.1. Lineage (NCBI taxonomy): Eukaryota > Viridiplantae > Streptophyta > Pinopsida > Pinales > Pinaceae > Pseudotsuga > Pseudotsuga menziesii. The sequence continues at coordinate 53,780 of LPNX011198173.1, forward strand.
AGATCCCGGGAAACAAAGAGGCACAAGAATCCAAATGCTTCATCCTTCTTGTTCAAGAATCTAGATTTGTCTATTGTAGAACCAGCCTCTTCTTCAGTGTCCATGGTGAGCCTATAGAGTCCTCTGGAATGTAACTGGATCTCCATGTCTCCTTTCCATGAGTGGAAATTGAATAGAGTCAAAAGATCTATGGAAGAAGCCATCTGAATCTGCTGGAGCGAATGCTTTCACCTGTCAAAAACCTGAAAATCACAACAAAAGGGGCAATGTAAGGTCAGACAGCATGCACATTTTAGGCTTTCATCACACCCAGCATAGTCAATCAAGAAATCTTGATCAACAAGTTCTTTACTTTGGGTATTAAGTGGTAAGCCTTGGCTTCTGGTGCAGTGCTAGATTCTTGAGATATTGCTCAATTTTTCATGCAAGATTTGTCAAAAACCTTGTTTTTGAGAGATCTAAGCTTCATCCCACCGTGAGCTCTGATACCATATTAATCTGTCATAGTAATCTAGGGACTAAACACAAGTCTCATCAAAGATTAATAACAATAAGGCATGAAAATGTTGTAATTGTGCTACAAAATGAGTAGCCACTCTGTATATGCACACAAAGAATGAGTAATACAATACAATGATCATGCTGCAAGCATGAATGACAAAACAATTTGAATTTCCAAGGAGTTCATTCAAATTGAATGAGTGATTCTGGCTTAACTGAATGTAAGCCACAGTCAACACTCAAGTTAACCACTGATCAAAACCCTAATTGACTCAACTGAGCCCTAACTGAAGTTAGAGTGCAATAAATGACTGAGTCTAACTGAAAGTAGGTCAAACACATGTCACACCAAGCCAACCAACAAGTGGTAGCACATAAATGACTCCAATGAACCCTGATGAGGTTAACTAAAGTGTAACTGAACATCAGAAGTGGTTGGAGGTGCCCCTATTGACTCCAGTTCATTAAATAATCAATAAATAATCAATTTAATGAAGGAAGGTGCCTTCACTGCTCTGTTTAACTGATTGTAACCATAAGTTAGCAATATGGGGCATTAATGACACTCATATCACCCTCAAAGTGCTCCAATTAGCCTCCCCGAATGTAGGAGAAGGCTAAGTCATCCTCCTTGACTGAAGGTAGGCATGGGTGTGATCTAGCTGATGTCATCTAGTGCTCCTATGATATCAATTAAGTCAATAAAAATTAGGATAGTGGTTTAACTAGGACAAATTGACCAAAATGAGTGAGTATGGTGGTAAATGTCTCCAATACATCCAGCACTACTGCACCCAAAAAACAATGGCAGTCACAGCCCCAACTGCAGCTGCAACACCATTCACAACCACAACATCAACAGCAGTTGCAACATCATCTGCAACCACATCATTATGCATAGCCATAACCACAACCTCATCCCCACATACAACCATCAGGGATTTATCTGGGCTTCTCTCCAGTCCACACAATTCCCTTCCTCTTTCCCCTACCTAGTGTCATGAGCAAGCTAGTAATGGCCACCTTAAACTTACCCAAATTTACATTGGAAATTCCTATGTGGTATCTTGATCCACGGGCTCAACCACCAATTCTCCAGGTAGTCTTAACCCCCGTGCAACCCATTTCGGTCGAATCTCATCCTCCACCCGACCCACAAAAACCAACCACCACACTCACACTCACACCAGCCCACCCAAAAAGGGCTAGGGGCAAAAACACTAAAGCTACCGCTGAACCTCGATTGATCCCGCCTTGCACCATCTACAAAGAATAGGGCCATCCAACTCAAAACTAGCCTGAGATTCCCATAATATGTGCACATTTGGATGCCATGGATACAATGGAAAACCTCCTCGTGGTTGAACTTCCAAGCATGCCAATAGTGAGAAACAAGTCATTAAGAACAAACCATGCTTGCACCCTCTACGGTTTGTATGGACACTATTCTCAACACTGCCGAGACTTGGCTGAGTTTCGAATGGATTTAGCCAACCTTTGACAAAATTCCCTTAAATATGAGATCACCCTGATTGAAGAATTTCACCCCTCACCTCCTTCTTCGAACACCATGTCCATTTACATGATTTCCAGTTCTAATGACCTTCTTGTCTCCACCACCAATGACAGTCCATCAGATTTGTCTCTTCATTGCTTCCACAATGATGAGGAGATACTTGAAGTATTAACCACCCCAAAATACCCATGGGATGACATGCACCATCGCTCATTCTTCCTCCCCGAAGAACCTGTATCACAGTCTGACCAGTTTTCCGTGGAAACTAAAGATTTCATTCATGGGAAAGTCGACTGGTTCAAAAACCCTATTCTAGCACCAGATGCCTTCAAAGAAGGGAACATGGCCAAAATCTCACCAACCATTGAAATAAACATCTCAACCAATCCCAAGGTTTTTGAAGAAATCATGCTTGGAGCATCCTGCTCCCTGGAGGAAGTTGCTACCTACAAAGATCTCTTCCAAGAATTCAGCGACATCTTTGCCTAGTCTTACACTGAAATTCCTGGGTTGGATCCATCCATCATGGAACACCACATAGACACATGGCCTGATGCGGCCCCTGTATGTGAAAAGAAATGGCCCATTCATCCTTCCAAAGCGACCATGATCAAAACTGAGATAGAGAAGCTGCATACAAATGGCTTCATTTACCCCATTGTGTACACCACTTGGGTTTCTAATCCTATTCCCATGAATAAAAAAAGGGTACCATCCATGTTTACATGGAATTCCATGATCTAAATGCAACATGTCCTAAATACAACCTCCCAACACCCTTCATCGATCAGATTATCGATGCATGGGCTGAACATGAGGTGTTTTCCTTCATGGATGACTTTTTCAGATATAACCAAATTCAGATCCAGAAACAAGATTGGTACAAGACTGCATTCATAACCCCGTGGGGCACATTCGCTTATCAAGTAATGCCGTTTGGTCTGAAGAATGCTAGAACCACCTTCTAGCATGCCATGACATACTATTTCTATGACCTCATCCACATCATGTTGGTCTATCTTGACAACCTCATTGCATGGTCACAGAAGCAAGCACAACACATAGACGACTTGCGGAAAGCCTTCCAACGATGTCGCAAGTACAAAATCCACTTAAACCCTTTCAAGTGTGTTTTCCGTGTCCCAATGGGCCGTCTCCTAAGGTTCATCGTGTCACACAAAGGAATGATCGTTGATCCCTTGAAATTCCAAACCACTTTCCCTCTAACGTCACCTCTTTAAATGACGGTAGTGTAGCTTGTAATATAGTCTTTTCCCTTTTTTGTTTTACACATTTTTAAAAGGTGAGTCTTATGTAATGTTACCCCTCATTTCTCCAAATGGATTCTACCTCAGACCGGTACATTGGATTTGTCGATGGAGCAAGCAGATGGTCTCTGAACCTCGCCTCGGCTGCATGGGTCATCTACTTCCCATCACACGAGTTGATCCATATCAATGGAATATGCATGGGCAGTGCGACCAACAACCACACTGAGTATGATGGTGTCAATGGCCTCTTGGCCACCATTCTCCAGTTAGGTGTTCACCATCTCGATGTCTTCTTATACTCCTAGCTTCTTGTTTCCCAGTTGAACAACTACTACCGGGTACGTGATCCCTGCCTCTTTAAAAAATTCATGTGCACTAAATAGATGGTTAGAGCATTTGAATCTATTACATTCACACATGTTCCCAGAAACCTCAATAGTGTAGCAAATCAAATGGCTAATGACATTCTAAATTGGTACATTCATAATCGCATATAGGAAACATACAACCATAACATCATGCACAATCATATGTAAAACACACACACAAGTGTAACAATACATCATCTAGGCATTGTATTTCACATGATCATAAAAATACTCACATATAAAACCATAAAAAAGGCATCCATGTGCATTAAAACTATATATATAGATAGATAATTCGCATGTCCAAAATATGTCCAGTACAAAACAAGAAGCCACATATGCTTTCTCAGTTGAATATACATAGCGATGCAAAAACTCCTAAGTGCACCAATGCACTAGGGGCAGCCCCACTGGCTACTAATGTGACCTAGACTCATCATCTGGCTCAGTATCATCATCTTCCTTGGAATACTCATCCTATGCAGGAAGATCCCCTCTCGCCACCCGACGAAGGTAATCATAGGCCATGACCACCCTCCTCATCACAGAGGTCCACTCTGGAGGAAAACTATGAATGGCAGCAATCAAATCATTGTTCAAATGATGCCAGCTGTCATCAGAAATCCCATCAGTAAACCACTTTAGATATGACAGAAAATCATCCACCTCCCATCATCACCTGCGAGGGTTCCCCGTAGGAACCGCCATAGGTGCAATAGCGACCACTCGCCTTTGATACTCGGGTGGTGAGTGGGGGCTAACATCTGCATACATAAACAAAGACACCATCAGTCTATGCATATAATCATACAACTATCAACCAGTTAAAACTACTCTATGTATAAATATGAACATAAAAAAATCCCACATACATACCAGCTGGCCCCCATGCCTGGCCTGGAGGTCGGGGCATCTTAGGGTCCCCATGATAGTTCATACCCACATACAGGTACTCCTTAATGACCACTGGAAGTTGACGCCACTGATCTAACAGCTCCTTAGTGAAGAAGCAACCCACTCTGCTGCCACCCTCTCATACCATCATCTGGCACCACTTGCGCATCTACGGATCCCGTGGACCTCTATCCCCCACGACCCGGTGCAGACATAGAGTAGGTAATTTCTCAAAAAAGAAAGCACATAAAAAGGAGCCAAAGCAAAAGCCTTCCCCAGATGCCTTCGAATTGTTCAGCTGATGCCCAACAACCTAAAGATACATCTGGACCCATCCATAATAAGTTCCCCTCATAGCACGCTCTAGCAGCTCAGTAGCTTCCCTCCAGATATCTTGTGGCTCCCCGTGGAACCCAAGATATGTAGCAGTAATGTTGCCACCACTTGTGTCGATAGGCCCTCAATGTCACACATGAATATGTGCAAGCCACACACATATGCAGTAGCATAATAGTGTGTGTCACATAGCTCCTCCAATGTCTCCCCCCAAGACAGCACCAGTGCCAAGTCACTAACAAATCCCAACATAGGGAGCCCAGTTAAGAAGTATACATCCACCAGTGTGATCTCAATATGCTAGCCCTGGAAGAGGAAGGCCTCCTCCCTACTATCCCAAAAGCTCACCAATGTTTGCAGCAACAAACACAAGCTCTTCATAAGGGGTATCCTCATGAACTTTAGTAAACCACAATGGGCCAATGTACTACGCACATTCCTGTCCCATAATGTCTCCTCCCAGAGGTCTTTATAGTCTCTCTCCCACCACTTTATCTCAACCATCCTGCACAATAAAAACACAGTTGTTAGCCACTTCTCTTGTAGCAGGGATTTCTCCCTTGCTACAAGGTAGGAATGGCCACCTTCCATCTATAGGCTGGAAGGGTAGGTTCCTGCAGGTGAAATGCAAGAAAAATGGACGAACAGAAAGTAAAGGACAAGAAAGAAATGGAATGGCTGGAAACCCCTCTATAAACAATGTTAGGGTTAGCTCCAACAACCCGCAAACAACTATTAGAAACAAAATACCTGCAAAAACGTGTTAGAAATAAATTTGCAAACAAAAATGGGTTAGGAAAAACTATAAAACACTAAAGCAAATGCAAGAAAAGAACACTGGTATACCTTCTCTTTGGTGAAATGGGCCACCATGGCCTGGCTTGGAGAAGCACCTCTCTTAGATGGGGGAGCTATGGCTCAATGGAGAGTGGAGTAGAGGGAGTGTGGGTGGCTTGAGAGACAAAGGGTCTTAAGGCATCCATGGGCAACATAACAGTATGCAAGGGAGAAATGTTTTGAGAGTGACCCCCACCCCTCTATTTATAGCTTTTTTGGGGATTTGTAGGGTTTTAAGCCCTTGGTTGGGGCTTTAGCCCCTTTTTTGGACTTTTAGCCCCTTTCGCCCTATCTTTAGCTCCTTTTGGGGTCTTTAGCTCCTTTGAGGGGTTTTATCCCCTTTTGGGAGGATTTAGCCCCTAGGAGACTTATTTAGGCTCTTTTTGGGGTTTTTAAGCCCTTTTGCTCATTTTTAAGCCTTTTTGAGGGTGTGGGGGTCTCATTAGAGAGAATTTGAGGTCAAAAATGGGCCTCAAAAGGACCAAAATGAACTATAAAAATCAACCAATTACATTCTAGTAGATGACATCATCCCCCATGGTTGAGGTGGCATTGCATGAGTTAAGAATGCTTATTTGTCACATTTTCTA